>OVAX01000312.1:44416-92265 GCA_900406405.1 Lepidium africanum | reverse complement strand
CCGTGGACGTAGATCAGTTACGATCGAACCACGTAAAAATCTCTGTGTTATTGTCGCGATTTTCTCTTCTCTTTCTTGCCTACGGTTACTTCGGTTGAATCGATCCTTAACACCTTGCACCTCTCTACAAGATTACTGGTTTTGGCCTTTCACTCGAGATGTGATTAATAGTGTTAAGAGTAGCAGCCACATTCTAGCACAACTGAAACAGAGAGAAATTCCTTTTAATTTTCGAACTGTCTCGGTCAATAAGTTCAAAGCAAAGATTTGTAAGATAAAAACGGTGCCTAAGATTACACTTTTCTTATGGCATGCTGCTTCAGGAGCTCTTGCGGTTGCTGATAGATTACGAAGTAGGCAATTACTTCAAGACCCCTTGTGTGCCATCTGCAAAAAGGAACCAGAAACTATAAGTCATGCTTTATTTGAGTGTGACCTTGCAGCTGCAGTTTGGATATCGATTCAATATCTGACATTACCAAGAAATGTGGAGCCATCGATTGTTAACTACCTTCATTAGTATGTAGTCCAATGCGTACACTTAAGAGATCTTTGTGTCACTTCCATGGCTAATTTGGGGAATATGAAACAAAGGAATTCTAAAATCTTTGTAGATAAGCCTTCTACTGTTGATATATTGGTTGCTTCGGCTCTAGGTGAAGCGGAAGAATGGAGGGAAGCGAGTATGAGGGATCCTTTTCAACCCGGTACATCCAAGGTTAAAGGATGGCAAATACCCGATAGAGGAAGACGAAAATGCAACATTGCCTCTTCTTGGGTTAGTACATCTTCCCTTGTCGGTGTTTCGTGGTTTGTACGGAATAATGAGGGAGAAGCTTTATTCCATGCTCGTGATGCTCTTATCCCCTGTTATGATCGATTATGTGCAGAGTTTGAATGCTGGATATGGACATTGGAGAATCTTAAAAACCTCAAGTTAGATGATATTGATATCGAAACAGAATGTTCTACAGTTTGTGATGCCATTACAACTTCTCATAGTTGAATAAGGAATAGAACATATACTTGGAAGATCAACAAGTTATTGAGGGAATTCAGATCTTGTCACTTATCCTTTATCACAAAAATGGGGAACATCCCTGCTAAGAAACTCGCCAATAGTGTTACTCACCATGGTCGATTGCATTCTTATTTGGCAATTGGATTTCCACCATGGTTACAATCATGTATTCTAAATGATCGCAAGACCTGATTTTTGTTTAGCTTGCTTTTAATTTTTCAGCTGTTGCTGCTTTTATTGGTTGGGTCTTAGTACCAAACTCTAAGATTTTACCTTTCTTTCAGTAAGGAGTATTCTTTGACGAAAAATAAAAAATAAAAAAAAGACATCTTAAGCCAAGAACTGCTGAATCAAAGTAAAAGTTAAATGTGGTCTTTGTCTCTAAAACCGAAAATTGTTATCTTCTTAACGGTTAACCGTTTTTCCCACTTAACAAAATATCTAGCGGTTAACTTTAAGATACAATTATTTATTTATTTTCTTGAACCAATTTTTTTATTAAATTATGTTAATGCTAAAATAAAAATTCTTTATCTTTATTAACATGGTCAAGTCAATGTAAAAGATAAACCTAGAAAATGGTTTAATCGTTTTTCTTATTTTTACTGAACAGTAAATCATTCTTTAACCGATACAGATAAATTTCTAAATAAAAAGAATATTATGGCTGGATTGAGTATTTAAATTGAAGATTCTGAAATTTACGCAGAGAGTTTCATTATAAGTCAAATCATTCTTCGAAACTCATCAACTTTCAGCTACACTCGATCGATAAGAAGAAGAACCCGAAGATAATGATGATGAATAATCCAAGCTTCTGAAGTTGCGCAACGAAAAAGAAAGATCAACAAGAACGAATCTTCAATCTTCATTTTGTCAAGTTCCCTTTAGAGTTATGAGGAAATCTTGTGGTCACCATCTTCCCTGCAACTGTAATCGTGATGCTTCAGACTTCACAGACAAGGTAATGATTCGTTCTAATCAAATTTAATGACTCCATGATTCTCTAAAAGCTTACTGTTTATCTTCTTTGTTTTGATCTCGTTCGTTCGATTGTTGTTGTTCTATTTCAGATAAAGGAGCAAATCGAGAGATGTATTGAAAAGAACATGAGTTTGGAAGAAACAATGGCATATCTGCAGGAAACACACCAGATTGATACAACAAGTACGTATAGATTATGTGACTCTTTATCAAATCTTGAATCTTTGATTGTTAGATTACTAATTCACCAATTACGTATAACACAAGGAACATACTCTTCTTATGGATTATCTACAGATCAACTTTTATGAAAGATTCGTTTTGGCTTTTCTGTCTTCGTGCAGCTGGAATTGATCATTTACTTCGTCTAGATCCTGAATTACAAAATCGTCTCTTGCTGAATCATCTAGCTAATACACCTTGTAAGATTCTCTGATGATGTCTGTGAAGTAGAATAGTTTTTGGATTATGAAGTCCGTTTGATTTGATATCTATTGCATTGCGTAGCTCATAGGTCAGATGTGAGTCCTCAAAGCTTACCATTGCCTGATTCAAATTATCCAATAGGTAAAGAAAAGACTTTAGACTTAATCTTTCTCTCTATAATGAGAACTAATCTACCTAACTATTTGTATGAATCATTTTCTTTCTCTTTCCCCATAGATATTAGAGTTCCAATCATTGCAGATGCGGCTACTACTGTTGCACAAGACCCTTCTACATCTCGGATTACAGAGGAAGCATCAATGGGCGGCAAAATGAAGAAACCAGCGATGAAGAACCATCGTGATGCTTCAGAGACCATAGTCAACGTAATGATTCTTTCTACACAACTTTGATGACTCCATCATTCTCTGTAAACAGATCTGTTTCATTTGGGGCGATTGTTGTTGTTCTATTTCAGGTAAAGGACCAAATCGAGAGATGCATCGAAAAGAACATGGGTTTGGAAGAAACAATGGCATATCTGCAGGAAACACACCAGATTGATACAACAAGTACGTATAGATTATGTGACTCTTTATCAAATCTTAAATCTTTGATTGTTATATTACTAATCCAACAATTACGTATAACACAAGGAACATACTCTTCTTATGGAATATCTACAGATCAATTATATAAAAGATTCGTTTGTTTTTTTTGTCTTCATGCAGCTGCAATTGAGAATTTACTTCAACTAGATACTGAATTACAATATCGTCTCTTGCTGAATCATCTAGCTTATACACCTTGTAAGATTCTCTAATGATGTCTCTGAAGTAGAATACTTCGTGGATTATTAAGTCTGTTTTAATGATATCTGTTGCATTTGCTTAGCCCATAGGTCTGATGTGAGTCCTCAAAGCTTGCCATTACCTGAGCTTGATTTAAACTATCCAATAGGTAAGTCACAAGAATACAAATTTGGGACTACACTTGTGTTGGAAACTTCTATTTCTTTCACTTTTTAACTCCCAAAACTTCCTATGGTTTCTCTGTTTGGTATTAGATCTGTTGCAGTTTCCTAATGATGAACAACCTGAAGAACATTATATCCCACAACATCATAGTTCTGATGTGAGTCCTCAAAGCTTGCCATTACCTGAGCTTGATTTAAACCATCCAATAGGTAACGTCACAAGAATACAAATTTGGGGCTAAAGTTGTGTTGGAAACTTCTATTTCTTTCATTTTTTAACTCCCAAAACTTCCTATGGTTTCTCTGTTTGGTATTAGATCAGTTGCAGTTTCCTAACGATGAACAACCTGAAGAACATTATGTCCCACAACATCATAGTTCTGATGTGAGTCCTCAAAGCTTACCATTGCCTGATTCAAATTATCCAATAGGTAAAGAAAAGACTCTAGACTTAATCTTTCTCTCTATAATGAGAACTAGTCTACTTAACTATTGGAGTTCCAATCATTTCAGATGCGGCTACTACTGTTGCACAAGACCCTTCTACATCTCGGATTACATCGGAAGCACCAACGGAAAACATTACAGAGGAAGCATCAATGGGCGGCAAAATGAAGAAACCAGCGATGAAAAAACACCATCGTGATACTTCAGAGACCATATTCAACGTAATGATTCTTTCTACACAACTTTAATGACTCCATCATTCTCTGTAAACAGATCTGTTTCATTTGGGGCGAGTGTTGTTATTCTATTTCAGGTAAAGGACCAAATGGAGAGATGCATTGAAAAGAACATGAGTTTGGAAGAAACAATGGCATATCTGGAGGAAACACACCAGATTGATATAGCAAGTACGTGTAGATTATGTGACTCTTTATCAAATCTTGAATCTTTGATTGTCACCAATTACGTATAACACAAGGAACCTACTCTTCTTATGGATTATTTACGGATCAACTTTTATGAAAGATTCGTTTTGTTTTTCTGTCTTCGTGCAGCTGCAATTGAGAATATACTTCAACTAGATCTTGAATTACAATCTCGTCTCTTG
Source organism: Lepidium africanum (assembly GCA_900406405.1). NCBI lineage: Eukaryota > Viridiplantae > Streptophyta > Magnoliopsida > Brassicales > Brassicaceae > Lepidium > Lepidium africanum. The sequence continues at coordinate 87,804 of OVAX01000312.1, read as the reverse complement.
CTGAATCATCGAGCTTGTAAGATTCTCTAGTGATGTCTGTGAAGTAGAATAGTTTTTGGATTATGAAGTCTGTTTTATTTGATATCTTTTGACTCTTGTATGGCGTAGCTCATAGGTCAGAGATGAGTCCTCAAAGCTTGCCATTGCCTGTGTTTGATTTAAACCATCCAATAGGTAACGTCACAAGAATACAAATTTGGGACTAAAGTTGTGTTGGAAACTTCTATTTCTTTCACTTTTTAAACTCCCGAATCTTCCTTTGGTTTCTCTGCTTGGTATTAGATCAGTTGCAGTTTCCTAATGATGTGAGTCCTCAAAGCTTACCATTGCCAGATTCAAACTATCCAATAGGTAAAGAAAAGACTCTAGACTTAATCTTTCTCTGTACTGAAAACTAATCTACTTGTATGAATCATTGTCACAATCTTCCCTGCAATTGTCATCGTGATGCTTCAGAGACAGAGACCATAGTCAACGTAATGATTCTTTCTACACAAATTTAATGATTCTCTGAAAGCTTATTGTTTACTCTGTTTGATCTCGTTCGTTCGATTGTTGTTGGTCTGTTTCAGATTAAAAATCATATCAAAGGATGTATGCAAATTTACATGAGTATGGAAGAAACAATGAAAAGTCTGCAGAACACTCAACAGATTGATCCTCAAATCACAAAAACAGGTATATATTATACATTAAACTCTGTTTCCATGTGAATTTGATTATCAAGTTTTGATTCTCTGTTTGTTATATTAGTTTGGGAGGATATTGAAAGAAAGAATCCAGATATTTTCGAGGTGTACGACTTAAACGTTCAGACCTTTAATAGCTTGCTTGCACCGTACGTAGATCTGATGCAGGAGCATGAAGAAGTTGATCTTACTAAGCTACCACGTATGTATAACACAAGGACTTATACTAATCTCTTCTTATGGATTATAGTTACTCATCGATCTTATACTAATTAACTTGAACTTTGCTTTTTGTCTTCAGCTGCAATCAATGAATTTCTTCGTCTAGATCCTGCAGGAACTCGGTTTTTGCAGAATGAGGTTCTCGCTTCTGCAACTAATACACCAACAGGAAACATTACAGAGGAAGAACCAACGGGAAACACTACAAAGGAAGCATCAATGGACAGCAAAATGAAGAAACCAGCAACGGATTAAATGCTGGTAAGTAGCAAAACCCTTTTCCAATACTATGATAAGGGTTTGTATTATAGCTCATCTTTGATCTAACTTGTTTCACTGGTTGTTTTTTTTCCCTTTAAATAAGGTTATCGGACACTATCAATGACTCAGAACCAGCTTGAAGTCAGATTGAAGAGTAATATCAGAGTGAAGTCAACTAAAGAAATTTGCAAACAGTAATGACTAGATTCATTCTTTCTCACCCTTAAGATTTTACAAAAACTATTGCAAAGATTGATCCTTTTTTTTTATTTTAGCTTTCGAGAACTAGTATGGATTTTAATCAAAACTGACAGCTAGTGTCACTAGCTTAAGAACCATGAATTTGATATTGTGATTCTCAGAATCATAAAAGTCTTTAATTTCCTATGCTTAATAATCTATCTGAACCTTTTAACTTGAAACTTTATAGACAAACATATAATGGAAAAACCAACCATTTATACCTTAATTAGGGAAAAACCTCACGATATTCTTTGCACTACTACTTCTCATCTTGCAGAATCGACTTCTTTATTTACTCGATCCAGCCACAATGATCGATAGTACATAATGAGAACATGAGATTACAATTTTCTGATTTGTCCCTAAATAAGTGATAGCTATTTGTCCCAAAATATCTAAATAAAAATGTATTTTATATGTTCAAAGTTCAAATTATCTTACAAAGAATTACTTTTTAAGGTTTTTGGATTCATAAAGTTCCTCAAATTCTTTTAAAATCTATATTCTTAACAGATTATTAATTCCTGAAAGTTATAGAAACCTTGATATTAATTAATGTGCGTGAGAATTGCCAAGTCGATGTAAACGTAAATTTTGGTCTTTATGTCATAAACCTATAATTGTTATTTTATTAACGGTAAACCGATCTATTTTGCTTCACTTAACAGTAAATTATATTTTAACAGATAAAATAAAGAATATTCAGTAGAACCTATCTGGATTGGCTGATTGAGTTCTTAAATTTAAAGAATCTATATTTTACAGATTCAGATAGTTTCAAAAAATTAAATTTTAAACTTTTAAATAACTAAATTTTAAAATTTGATGAGAAAAAATCTTTTAAATTTTGAAAACAAATATATATACTCTTTTTTTAAAACAATTATATACATAAATCAAAACCCTAAATCCTATACATAAATCAAAGCCCTAAATCTCCAAACAAATATCAAGTGAGTCCAAGGTGACTCTCTACCGTGAGAAAAAAAAAAACGCTTAAGCACTTAACCAAGGATCAATCTTTTGTTTTGTCAAATTCAGTCCAAAGCCATGAGTCAATTCTGTGGTCACGATCTTCCCTGCAACTGTCTTCGTGATGCGTTAGAGGTCCTAGACAAAGTAATGATTCTTTCTACACAAATTTAATGACTCCATGGTTCTCTAAAAGCTTATTAATTGATCTCGTTCGATTGTTGTTGTTCTGTTTCAGGTTAAAAATCATATTAACGAATGTATTCAAGTGTACATGAGTATGGAAGAAACAATGAAATGTCTGCAGATCACTCAACAGATTGATCCTCAAATCACAAAAACAGGTACATATTAGACATCAAACTTTGTTTCCATGTGAATTTGATTATCAAGTTTGATTCTCTGTTTGTTATATTAGTTTGGGAGGATAATGAAAGAAAGAATCCATATTTTTTCAAGGTGTACAACTTAAGCGTTCAGACCTTCAATAGCTTGCTTGCACCGCAAGCAGCTCTGATGCAGGAGCATGAAGAAGTTGATCTTACTAATCTACCACGTTCGTATAACACAAGGACCACTCTATTCTTATGGATTAGTTACTCATCAATCTTACTAATTAACTTAAATTTTGTGTTTTGTCTTCATGCAGCTGCAATCAATGAATTTCTTCGTCAAGATCCTGCAGGAACTCGTTTCCTGCATAATGATGTTCTCGCTTCTGCAGCTAATACACCTAGTAAGATTCTCTAAAGTAGTGTTATCTCTTGAATCTAGCTAATCTAGCTTTTCGATTATTAGTTCTGTTTAAATGATATCTCTTGTATTGCGTAGTTGATAGGTCTAAGGTGAGTTCTTCGAGCTTGCTATTACCTGATACAGACGGTCTAAGAGGTAAAGTCCAAAGATAAAAGATTTGGAACTAAAGTTTTGTTTAAATGATTTTTTTTTTCACTTTTTGACTCCAAAACTTCTTTTGGTTTCTTTGTTTTGTAGTAGACCAGTTGCAGATTCCTGATGATCAACAACCTCAACATCATAATCAATTGTTGTCTATACCTCGTGAATTTGCAAGCACGGAAAATGACTCAAAACCAGTTTGATAACATCAGAGTGAAGTAAATAAAATAGCTCTGCAAACTGTACTGCAGCGGATTTCCTCTTTCATTAATTTACTTTTATCCATTAGATATACTTTTCTGTTTCACCAACAAAATTATACAGAAACTATTGCAAAGATTGAAGCTTTTGAGAACTAGTTTTGATTCTAATTAAAACTGAAAGCTAGTGACTCACTAGCTTAAGAACCGTAAAATTTTATAGTATGATCATCAGAATTATAAATATATTTCATTTCCTACGCTCTAAAATTTATCTGAAGCTTTAACGAGAAACTTTATATACCTAACATTCAGTGGTAAAATCAACTGTCACAATGATCAGTACATAAAGAGAACCCGATATTACAAATTTACAATCGGTCTAAACTTGTGGGTTTTGATACGCAAAAGCTCGAGAATCTAATTCCCAAGAGCACATTAGATTACTACTGTTTTCTTATCTGCCTCTTAATAAGTGATATCTATTTGTCCCACATCGAAGAATGAAGCGTTTTGCTCTTGTATATAATAACGAAGTTTCCTATCATTGACCGTCGAGCTCAGTAATGCGGGCTTGTGATCCAAATGGAGACAATAAGGTGATGGAACGTTGATTCGATCTCATTGGGCCGGATTCGGGTTGGGCTTATTCTGGCTCGCCCATTCCAAGTTGGGAGTTGAGACATAGGGCTTAAGCGAAGGCTTGGGTCATATGTTTCTTAGAGTGGGGGAGACTGCGTGAGGCTGGTTTCACAGAGCAGCGTACACCTTCCGCTCTTGACGGTGGAAGGATAACGAGCCATTTGCCTTCCGAGTCCACTTTGACCCAATAAGCCGACCTAATTGGACCATCACTTTTTTTTACAATTTATCAAAAAAGATCTTAATTACCTGTAATGATTTATAGTATCTTCAATTTGTAACCGATCACATGAGTAATATTTCATTGTGCCTTCTGTTTTCCCCTATTTTATTGCAGTCTTTCTGTTGGTTTGTGAACTATTGAACTAAAGTTAGGGAATATTATAAAAGCTAAATTATAATTATTATAGAGTTGAATTGTCCAATTATAGAAGACAACTAAATATGTCCAATTATATGTGAATAATTAGTTCGTTGGGGTAATGTGAGCTAGCTTGTACATGACATTTATTTTTAGAACCATCAAATTTTGTTATAATATAAAAGTTACGGTGGAAAGAAATGAAATTGGCTTAATGTTCAGTTTATTCTATTAAAATTTGATGTTAAAAAAATTGTATAACTCATGATATTATTAGGATTTAGTAAGTTTAGATTATAGATTGGATTTTATGAACAATTGTTAATAAATAAAAGTACGGCCGGATCTTCACTTTGAAGGTCGAATTATTGGTAGAAGAGTGACGTGTCACCTAACTGGCTAGAAAGAGACCCGGCTGGTAAAAAGGTTAACCACGTGGCGAGATCTAATTGCTTCATAGATCCTCCACGTGTCACACGTGCTAAATATTCTTTTCATAATTTCTCATCCTTCACCGTAAAGCTTCCAACCAACTGGCTCTTTCAATTTTCCAATGGTTTGTTTCTCTTCACTCAATTTGGATTGAGCTTACAAATCTGAGAGAGAAAGAAAACAATGGCGATGCCTTTGGAAATGGCGATGCTTCTGACAAAAACGGTGTGGTTTGCTCTTAGTGGCTGGATATTCACATGTTTGTCCATCGCTGATGAGATCGCTGGTTCTCTCAGAAACCGGGAAATTGGTCAATTTCATGTTGATTGATTGGTTATACATTTTTCCACCTTTACTCCTCGATTTTCAGCTTTTTTTTCCGGTGAGAATCATCTTCAAACCCAAAAAGATTGTAGAGTTTGGGTTTTTAGAGGAGATATATATATATATATATATATATATATGAAATGTTCTTCAATTTGTTTGTGTATTTTTGGTTATTTGAGAGAACAATGTGTTGTTTAAATTGATGTTTATGTTATGGTTCTTATTTCAAACTGTGATCAATGATATGTGAATTTCGAATCTACTCTTGCTTAAATGAGTTACTACATTCGTTGAGAATCAGATCCTCAAAGATTTACAAAAGTGATATATATTTGCAGATCATCTATGGAGATGCTATTCATAGCTTTAAGTGATATGATTGTGTAGACAATTATGAACTGTTGTACAATGTGTTGTGTCAGAACTTGTTTCTGTTTGTATGGAAGAAAAAATAAGTAAATGATTTTTTTTTTTTGTGGAGGAGAAAAGTGAGAAGTCAAGATATTCTAAACAAATTTAGCGGGTTGATTGTCTTTCTTTAGGGACAAGTTATCAAGCTTTCTTTCATTTTATACGTAAAAGGAATCAATTATCTTCTTTAGCCCATCTTGATATTTTATCTTTATTTTTTTTACTTTAAGAATCTATTTTTTATTCTCTTTATAAAAGGCAAAGTACCAAAGGAATCGTCAAATGAGTGTTCCTTGTGCATTTCAGTTTATCATCAATGCACAGCTCAATTTCTGACAATTGTAAACTTAATAATTCCAACTTTTACTTTGTATGGGCTGAAATGAGATCTAGTACTTTTTTGGATAACTATATATTAAGACTCTAAAATCAGAATTCAATTCCAAACAGTCTTAGTCTTGTAGTCAAATATAGAAGTTATGCAATATATAAGGATCTTTGACAATTTTACTTTTGGATTTAGTAATTATTAATATTTAGATTAGATTTGGGTATTTGGGTCAGTTCCGAGTAATATCCATTTGGGTCTGGGTTTTTCAGGTATAAAATTTTTTTACCTATTTAAAAACTGCATATATTTTGGTTCGGGTTCAGTTTGGTTCTGCTCAGTTCCGGGTTAATTCGGTTCCATATTTTCTATACCAATTTAGGTACCAAATATAATTTGATTTGGTTTTGGTATCGGTTCTTTTTCGGATTGAGTATAAATATTAGACAAATTTTTACGATTCCTATGTATATTTGAGTATTTCATACCCAAAATACTATTTACTCGGAAAATACCCGAATACCCAAAAAAATATCTGAATACCCGAAAATATACAGCAAATATTTTTGAAAAATTACCCTAAATTCTCGTATATGTATACATGTTTTTGGGTTAATCGGATACCCATTCAGGTATTGGTTCGGTATCGGGTATTACCCGATACCCGGAGAAGAGGATCCAATAGGTATTTTCCTCGTTCCAGGTACTATTCAATACCCATTATTTCGAGTCGATTTTGGTTCGGTTTTTCAGTTTCAGATATTTTGCCCGGGCCTAATCTGGATTTTAGCTCTAAATATTAGGGATCCAATAGATACTTTCCTTAATCTAAAATCTAATCAAAATTCGATATCGTCGAATCAACATCACTATCGTCTTCTTTAGTGTTTTCACCATCTTCCACCTCTAACAGACCTAGACAGCTCCTTTCCACCTATTTTCTCTCTCTCTCTAGCTTTCTCTTTTATATTCTCCGACAAAAAGAAAGAGTTCAAGAAACTCAGAAACAGTCTTAAAACTACATTTGTGATTTTGCTCTTCATTTCTTTGCTTCTTCTAAGTTATGGGTTCCTCTGCTTCTAAACCTGCATCTTATGCTTCTTCTCCTTCTAGTTCTTCACTTCCGGAGACGAAATTCAACTCACAATTCCCATCTAAGAAGGTTCAACAATCTTTCTCATTTCCAATGCCGTCGATTCATCATCCACCGGCTAAAAAAGGTGACACACACCACTTCGTTTCTCTTACATCTTCCACTTACGGTTCTCTTCTTCTAGACGGCGATTCCGACGGTACATTGCCTCATATATCCATTTTAGAGAAGAATCGTAATAAGACGACGTCTAAAACAGAGGAAGTACGTGACTCGTTGTCTCCTGACTCAGTGATAAACACGTGGGAGCTCATGAACGGTCTCGACGACGAATGCGAAACCGGTAAGCGTGATTCCGATGTAAAATCGGTTACTTTTTGTAAACCCATTGTTACTCGAGACGTTGTTGTTAATGGGTCTGCGTTAAAGTTGGATGAGTCTTGCGAAATTTTGGAAATGGGAGATGAGGAAGATTGGAGTCCATTGCCTTCTAAACCTAAGCAACCTCTATGGAAACATATGTCTGAAGAATCGTTTCTCTCTGACTTAGATCCTAACATTATCTCATCTTACAAAAGAGCATTGTCTTCTAGAAAACTACGCAAAAACAGTAACAATGGCCACACAAACACAAACAGTAGCAGCCACTCAAATCAATCGACTTTAGCAGACTCTGTTTCATCGAGTTCACTAAGTTCTACAACTTTGGGAGATCAAGAGAAACCAAGGTTGCTTGAAACAGAAGACAGCAAGAACAAGATAGTATTGTACTTCACTAGTCTTAGAGGTATACGAAAGACTTATGAGGATTGTTGTCGTGTTAGATCGATATTGAAAGGGTTTCAAGTTGCAGTAGAGGAACGTGACATTTCAATGGACTCCAAATACAGGAAAGAGCTTCAGATTGCACTAGGTGAAGAGAAACCAGTTTGTTTACCTCAGGTGTTTATAAGAGGTATCCGCATTGGTGGAATTGAGGAAATCAAGTTACTTAACGATGGAGGCGAATTGGGAGAGATGTTGAAAGATTTTCCTACTTGTGAATCTATAGGAGCTTGTGAAAGCTGTGGGGATGCAAGGTTTGTGCCGTGTACTAATTGTGGTGGTAGTACTAAAGTGTTTGAGGAACAAGAAGATGGGTTTAAGAGATGTAATGAATGCAATGAGAATGGATTGGTACGTTGTAACAAGTGTTGTCTTTAGTGATTGGATTTTGTTTGATTGATGTTGTTGTGAAGAGAAGAGCAAGACTTTAGTGAGTTAACTTTTGACTTGAAGAAGATATGTTTTGTTTGGTTGTGTTCTTTTTGTGAATTGGTTGTTTTCTTGTATATTGATCATATACTGATTGGTTATAGGCTCAGTGTTGTATTTCCAAATAGTTTATATACAAATATTTGGTCACACAGACTTTTTTCGTGGAAATATTGAAATTTGAGAAAATAGTAACATGTTGTTCATATAAAGATATCCACATAGCTTATTTATCTGTATAATTAGTCGTATTTTAAAGATTTTTAATCTGTTGAACCGGCTTGAAAAAAAAAAATTGGCTAGTTTGGAGCTATTGATGCTCATAATTTCATGGTGTTTCCATTGAATCTTACCTAAACCTAAGTTTTATATATAAAAATATATTGTGATAACAAAACCGTAACAGTTTTCATAAAAAAGAAAATAAACATGACAGTCACTAAAGAGCACTAAAGTAACACCAAAATCTCCTTAGACCAGGTAAACAGCTGACTCATTGGCTCATATCCAAGTCTGTTGCAAACTTATTTTCTGTCACTGTATCAACGTCACCGACAAATAGATAACGAACTCAAAACGACAACGTATTGTATCGTCCTCTTAAATTCCTCAATCCTTACACTCAAGTGTCGCTTGCTTTCCTAAAACCGAGAGTGAGAGATAACGATGGAGGGGAAAGGCAAGGAGATATCAGTTGGATCTTCCATTGATGAATCAAGTGTAGAGAGTCAGAAATATTACCTAGCTCGTCGAACCGCCATGGAAATGCTTCGAGACAGAGGATACAATGTCTCCGACGACGACATTAACCTCTCTCTCCAGGGTTTCAAAGCGCTTTACGGCGAAAATCCTAACGTAGATCTACTCCGTATTTCCGTTAAACATTGCTCTGACTCTTCTAAAAAGGTTACTTGAATTCGTTATGAATGTGATTTTGATATTTGCATGTTGATTTTTCTGGTTAGCTATGCAATTTGTCTGACGAAATCATTTTACTTTGTCTTATTTTCATCTGAATCCTCTGTTATTATAAGAGAAACACAAGAATCTGGCTTCTCTGTTTTCTAGAAAAGTCATAAATTTGTTTGTTGCTGTTAATTACAGAGCAATTTCTCTGATTTCAGATTGTGGTTGTGTTTTGTGGAAGTGATGTGGTTAAAGTCAATGAGATACGAGTCATTGCAGCAGATGTACTTAGCCAAGAGAGTATAACTGGACTGATTTTGGTTATGCAAAGTAATATAACAGATCAAGCTCTAAAAGCCACTGAACTTTTATCCTTTAAGGTTGAGTTATTCCAGGTATATTAGGTTCATGTGTTGTTTCAACTTGATTCTCACATGGCTCACACACATATTGATTGCTGTTTGTTGTTGTTAGATAACCGATTTGTTGGTTAATATAACCAAACATGTTTTGAGGCCAAAACTTCAGGTTCTGACAGATAAAGATAAGGAATCACTTCTCAAAAAGTTCAATGTTGAGGAAAAACAAGTAAGTAATAAGTTTCTTTTTTAGTACTTTTAAGAACTCTGAGCCAGCTTTAATCTATCTTTTGTTGTTAGCTTCCTCGATTATTGCAGAAAGATCCCATTGTTCGATACTATGGACTAGAGAAAGGACAAGTCGTGAAGGTTACATACAATGAAAAGCTAAATAAGTCCCATGTTACATACCGATGTGTCTCTTAAGCAACCTTCTGTTTCATTTCTTAATGTTACGACATGGAAACGTTTTGTGTTTTCTTTATATGTATATATCTAAATCAAACAATTTTGACAATAATATTAGTTTACAAGAACATAGAACAGCTTTGGTCCTAGATTCAAACCTAGTCAACTATGGACGATGGTTGAGTCGAATCTGGCTGATTCTTGTTTGACCCATGTGTTGACTTTCTCAGCTTCACGGCTAAGTCTTTCCTCCTCTAATCTCGCTGCTTTAAGTTGGTGCTTTTGCTCCTTCACGGAGAAAGTGCTTGTATCCGTTAAAAAGTTGTCGCCGTCGGTTTGCCAGCTCCGGTTGTTGCTTATCGTACTTCTTGTGGTATCTGGATCACGAGAGCAGCATAAGTTTGAACCCATGTTGGTCAAAGTAAAATCTTTGATAGAAAGAATATAATCAGATAAAGAAAAAATGGAAAATTGTGTTGAAGATGGAAAGTTTAAGAACAAATGAGAGAAAGGAGAGAAGGGTTGGTTTATTGTTGGACCAAAATGTATATTGGCTGAATATTAGTGGTTTTGAAAGTATTGGAGTATGACATCAATACTGAAACAAAATTGTGTTACTATATTATTGTAATTGAGACAAAAAAAAAAAATACACAGAAAAGTCAATTTGCATTATTTCTGGTGCTAACTGATTTCGGGCATATAAATGTTACAAAATTGTAAAATCATTTCATCAATGACCATTAAACCAAGGCCGGTTTAATGTTTCTTACTCTTCAATGTGTTCGTAAATTTATGGTTGGTGATTTTTTTTTTTTAATTAGTGTTAAACTTTGAAAAATTACATACGCCAATATAGCAGAGCTTTGACACCCAAAATTGGAAAATTTGGGTTATTCAGTGATTTCGTGCTTGATTCTCTCGATTTGAATCGCTTTCTTCTTTATTTGAATTTCTTTTACCAATTGGAAAAGTCACAATGAGCAACGTCACCGGTGATCTCGCGGCGGTAAGCGAAGCTAAAGGCGGTTATGACGCCGCTAGGATCTCGGAAGTGAAGGCCTGGCTAACATCTCAATTCGAATCCGTTGGTAGAGAAGTCCCGAATTTTGAGTACACTCAACGAAGCGTCTCCCATTTGTATAATCTCGCCACAGCTTCTCAAGCCAAGTCTCAGGCTGCCACCATTGTTGCCAATGATTTTTGTTTAAAGGCTTCTGAATACCGTGCTCAAGGTACTTGCTTGTAATCCCTAGTTTGCACCATTATTAGTTATGAATCTGGTTTTGGATATCATCAGTCCTGATATGTTACTATGCCGTTGTTATCTTAATTTTGCAATCCTCATGATTTGGAGTTTTGTAGAAACTGCCCAGTTTATCTCACATTTTTTTGTCTCTGTTTATTGGCTGTGTGTTTTTAAAAACCCTTGTATGGAATTTTTGCTGATGTAGCTGCTAGAATTAAAGAAATATTGGAGACTGCAGGGATGTCACAAGAGAGCTTACCATCGAATGTGATCTCTTCAGCTCAAGTTCTTGCTAATATTGCAAATTTGTTGAACATAAGGGACACAGAACTGAGCAGGTGAGTTCACTGTTAGTTCTTTGATAACATGCGTTGCTATTTCAATATATTGAACTGATGCAGAAGATAGGTGTACAGTTTCCTCGTAGCAATGGGAGACATTTCTCTGAGGAAGACTGGAGTGGAAGAGAAGCGGGCAAAGGCACAAAAGGAGTCCAATGTTCTTCTTCATTTTATAAGGAAAGCGATTCAGAGGTTGACGTATTTAAAGACGTAAGGCTCGTGATGAAAACCTAATTATAGTTCATTTTAAACTTCATCTCTGTGGTGTTCAAACCTTTCCCATATTTTGCTGATACCATTTTTATCTGCGTGAGCTTTTAAAGAATCCTTTCTCAGCTAGAAGACGATGTAGTTCCCTGTGAATCACAGATGGAGCATTGGAAAACAAATTTGGAAGTAATGGCAATAAAGGAGAGACAGTACATGAAGCGGTATAAGGACTATGAGGTAGTCACCCTTTCAGTTTTACAATCTTCTTTGGTTGTAATGAAAATGAGAATCCGATATCTTTTTGCAAGTAGATCTGGTGAAGGTATTTGAAAATCAGATATGTAAAAACTGGAACGACTTTGAGCAAGCTGAAACATGGACACTCATGATAGAGATCTAGATGAGTAGATCGTATAAGAACTGCAATGATGATGTTAACTAGCTAAGTACTGTTATAGTATTATGCAGAAAAAATGTTTGAAACATCCGCATTATGCATGCAATAAGAGATTACCTCTTTCATTCTGCATATTCTTGGCAGATGTTACTCGATCGTGTTGGCTACACTCCTAAGATCAGTCACAGAGAACTGGTAGAAATGGCAGAGCACCGAAAGGAATTAGAAAAGATGACAAAACCCGTTCTTGATACTCTTAGAAGCTACCAGGACTTGCCTCCTGTAATCTTCTTACTTCATTTTCATTGGATCCAAAGAACCTGATACATCTCTGGTTCTCCTCTTTGTTATTGGTCATAGCTAGTCCTGATTCACAGTATGCTGGTTTCTCATTCCTTAAACAGGACAAAGCTCTAGCTGTAATTGCAGTCGAAGACAAGAAAAGACAATTAGCAGCTGCAGAAAAGAATCTTGAAGAATTATTACAAAGATTAGAGTGACCAATTGAACCAAGGCCGGTTTAATGTTAATTGTTGGTTCCCTTCCCACAACAGACCAAAAGTAAGTTTTGGTTAATGGTAATTTATAATTTTTGAAAAACTGTAAAATTTTGAAAATATAACACACGCCAATAGCATCGCTTTGTCACGAACAAATCTCTCTTTCCCAAAATTGGAAAATTTAGGTTAAGGGGTTATTCAGTGAAGACGATCTGATCCTTTATCACCCAAAGTTTTCAAATTTCCTGCTTGATTCGTTTGATTTGAATCGATTTCTTCTTTGTTTGATCCTAGACAGTGTGAAGCGAGACGCCATTTTTTCCGGGTATTTGAAATTTTTAACAAATTGGAAGAGATACGATGAGCGACGTCACCGGTGATCTCGCTACGATAAGCGAAGCTAAGGGAGGTTCTGATGCTGCCCGGATCTCGGAAGTGAAGGCGTGGCTAACCTCTCAATTCGAATCCGCCGGTAGAGAAGTCCCGAATTTTGAGTACACTCAACGAAGCGTCTCCCATTTGTATAATCTCGCCACCGCTTCTCAAGCCAAGTCTCAGGCTGCCACCATTGTTGCCAATGATTTTCGTTTAAAGGCTTCTGAATACCGTGCTCAAGGTACTTGCTTGTAAATCCCTAGCTTGGCTGCTTCGAATTATGAATCTTGTTTTGGGTATCATCAGTTCCTGATCTGTTTTTGTACTTGATTATGTTATCTTCATGATTCGAAACAATGTTGGGGTTTTAAGGAAACTGCCCACTTTCTCTTTTTTTTGTATCTGCTTATTGGTTTTGTGTTTTTTTTTTGTAGCGGCTAGGATTAGAGAGATACTAGAGAGTGCAGGAATGTCACAAGAGAGCTTACCATCGAATGTGGTCTCTTCAGCTCAAGTTCTTGCAAATGTTGCAAATTTATTGAACATAAGGGACACTGAACTGAGCAGGTGAGTTCACTGTTAGTTCTTTGATAAGATGTGTTGCTATTTCAATATGTTGAACTGATGCAGAAGATATGTGTATAGTTTCCTCGTAGCAATGGGAGACATCTCTCTGAGGAAGACTGGAGTGGAAGAGAAGAGGGCAAAGGCGCAAAAGGAGTCCAATGTTCTTCTTCATTTTACAAGGAAAGCGATACAGAGGTTGACATATCTAAAGAAGTAAGACTCGTGATGAAGACCTAATTAGAGTTCATTTTAAACTTCATCTCTGTGGTGTTCAAACCTTTCCCATATTTTGCTAATACCATTTTTATTTGCGTGAGCTTTTACAGAATCCTTACTCAGCTAGAAGACGATGTAGTCCCCTGTGAATCACAGATGGAGAATTGGAAAACAAATTTGGAAGTAATGGCAATAAAGGAGAAACAGTACATGAAGCAATATAAGGACTATGAGGTAGTCACCCTTTGAGTTTTACATACTTCTTTAGTTGTAATGAAAATGAGAATCTGATACCTTTTTGAAAGTAGTTCTGGTGGGGTATTTGAAAATCTGATATGTAAAAACTAGAACAAACTTTGAGCAACGGTAAACCTATAGTCGTGCTAGTAATTCAATGCTTTGATTTTAGAGGTCTAGATCGAATAAGAATTGCAATGATGATGTTATACAGCCAAGTATTATCATAGTAGTATACAGTAAAATTGTTTGAAACATCGGCATTATGCATACAATAAGAGTTTACCTCTTTCCTTTTGTCTATTCTGAGCAGATGTTACTCGACCGTGTTGGCTACACTCCTAAGATCAGCCACAGAGAACTGGTAGAAATGGCAGAGCACCGGAAGGAACTGGAAAAGATGACAAAACCCGTTCTTGATACTCTTAGAAGCTACCAGGACTTGCCTCCGGTAATCTTCTTACTTTGTTGTCATTGAATCCAAATAACCTGATACATCTCTGGTTCTCTATGTTTAAACTCTCATTGATTAGCATTATCAATCTCCTCTTTGTTATTGGTCATTGCGAGTCCCGATTCACTGTATGCTGCTTTCTCATTCTTAAACAGGACAAAGCTCTGGCTGCACTTGCAATCGAAGACAAGAAAAGACAGTTTGCAGCTGCGGAAAAGTATCTAGAAGAAGTATTACAATCAGCTCTTTAGCCAGGCGATGAGTGACCGATATAAAACCGAAAAGTAATCTGTATCATACTGTATCGTGTATAACAAGTTCAGTGACATAATTCATTTCCTTCACTCATGTTTTGAACTCTCTCGTTTTCGTTGTTGACCAATATTTGAGACTCATCGTCTTCAATCTTCATATTCATTACCTTTCTCGGCAGTATGTAGAAATTAGGAAGAACCCTGTGTTGCAAATAGAGGGCCTTATTACAGTTTCAAAAGATTGGAAATTACCTTTGTACCCTTGTGCCTTTTCTCCCCCTTTTTTCGCGCTGCTACTTGAGAGAATTCAAAGTAAAGAGAAACACAGTTCAGACGTTTTTTGATCGATTTAATGGATTCTGAATCTAAGACCGGAAATTTCTTCGACTCCGTTGTTTCCTTCTTCACCCGCGGCAATAGATTCCCTTGGTGTGAGCGTGATGTCATCGATGTAAGTATCCTCTTTCATTTTCCTTTCTTCTCGCCATTTCCTGATTCTGATTATTAAGAGATCAACGATCGTGTAAGCGAACAAACTCACCAACGAATTCCTTCGAAATTCCAGGTGTTAGTTAGTTTTTCATTCTGTTGTTGATGGTATTTCCGGGAATTTATGAAATTTTGATATCTCGGTTATTGCTCGTCCTTCATCATTAGCTACAGAAATTTCATGAGTTGTTTTAGTAATGACTAGAACCCCTAAGTCGAATTTTCGTAAACACTGATCGTATAGTGATCAAAATTTCTGCTGTAGAATTTGTTTAAAATTATTAGTGAAAATTTGATAGCATAATCTTTGTAGAACTTACTAAATGTCTTTAGGCCAATGGTTTATGTCATTAGATAGCTTTATGTCTTTCTAATGTTCCACACATTCCAAGTAAACCTCTAATGCTGAATATTCAGGGGTATGAGAAAGAGGTTAAGGAAATCACTGATGGTGTCTCTGAAGAAAAACAGAAAGAGAGCACAAGGCGATTAGCTTGGGCTCTTGTTCATTCTCGTCATGCTGAAGATATCCAGCGTGGAATAAACATGCTCGACGGTGTTACCAACATATCTTCCACAAGACTTGAGCATTTTCCTTTCATGGTGATGTGTTAACCAAAATTTGATCCACTTTTTTGTTGCAGTTTCTCTAGAAAGCAGTTGTAGTTCCTATGTGGATGGACGAGAGAAGCTTTATCTTCTTGCTGTTGGATATTACCGGACTGGAGATTACTTAAAGAGCAAAAGCCTTGTGGAAAACTGCACCCAGGTCTATACTTTATCAGAACCCAATGATACATTCTCCCTTGATTTTAAATGCTATCTACTTCTTACACTTTTTATTGGTTAATTTCCATAGATTCAACCAGATTGGAGGCAAGCTTTGGTCTTAAAAAAAGCCATTGCAGACAAGTTCTTAATGGGTAAGTGAAAGCTAGTTTGAACTGTTTTCACCTATCTAAACGATGGTCTAATGTAAAACTTTGTTGTTTCTAATTGCAGAAAATATAATTAGGGTGATTATCACAGGTTCAGCCCTTGGCCTCGTAGGTGCTGGAATCGCTGCAAGTTTGGCTCGCAAGAAATGAGCTTGTTCCTCTACTGATTATATGTGTATACCATATCATGATGCTTTTATTCAAGTTTTTTTTTCTTTTCTCAGCTTTGCATTGGATTTTAATTTGATTTCATATCTTATAAAATGGTTACCTTATTTCATCTGCTCTGTTCCAAAGAAATTCTCTCACACACGTTTATGTAACCCTAGGCTGTAATTTGATACGGCCAGAATGTGATCTTCTTTGGTTATTAAAAACAAAACGCATCACAATATTTTCTCTTCACCAATCGGATCGACAAAAACTGATTCATATGATTTAAAATTCATCCCCTAAAACTCCAAACGATATCACGTGAGGATTAAGCGACTCCATAATTTCGAACTCTGATTGAAAAGATAGTAAATGTAAACTTAACCATTTGACCAAATGCATTTTTCCTACCATGTGTTGTTGTAACACAAGAATTTTATTGATAAAATTTTAATCTAAATTTGTTGGTATCATGTACACAAGGCTTAAAAATGTTTAATTATATACAAAATGAAAACAATGCAAATGATCTTAAAACGTCATCTCTACTATATCTTTCATCAGAATTCGATTATAATTCTGCGTGAAAGGGTTTGAATTTTTTGAGTTAAAAGATCAGCAACGATGATCCCATATTGTTGTATTGAAGCTATGTTATTATATTGTATAAACTACCTAAATTTATTCAGTGGATAACTAAAACTTGCAGAAACGAAAAAGATTTTCCGAAAAAGATGGATGTTATTTTTACAATCATATTTCATATCATGGTTGAATTTCTATAAACATTCGCATTTATGGGATTTATAGTATTTATTTGTTCATCTTCATAAGTTCCATTTGATGGCTAATAAAAGACAGGGAAATAAATGGTTGAAAAAATAAATAATAGAAGCAAAAAAAATGGATTTTGTATTTTGAGAGTGAAAGCGAAGTATAAGAAAGACTGAGTGAAGACACTAGATCGGATTTGATTGGGCTCTACATTGTAGATGTGACACTGACACTCCCATAAATATTGGCTTTTCTACTTTTTATTTATCTTATTTTAATTTCTTTTTTCTTTTTGTTAATTATATATATATATATATGTTTA
Organism: Lepidium africanum; assembly: GCA_900406405.1. Taxonomy (NCBI): domain Eukaryota; kingdom Viridiplantae; phylum Streptophyta; class Magnoliopsida; order Brassicales; family Brassicaceae; genus Lepidium; species Lepidium africanum. The sequence goes on along the minus strand of OVAX01000312.1, from coordinate 70,323 downwards.
TATGATCAAAGGTGTTTCCTCATGTAATGTCCTAATCTCATCGTGTTAATCTTTACACGACAATAGATTTGATGTATCAAATTTTTAAGTTAGAAAATGAAAAACTGATTGCTTCCATTCTAAGTTTACCAATCAATTCAAATCTTCATTATTAAAGTTGTAAATTCTTTATTTTTTTCCTGTATTAGCCTTCCAACTTTCTTGTCAAAACCTAACTTTTCATTTCACTTTCAACGGTACCTTATTTCTAATTTCTAGTTTTTTTATAAATATAGTTTTAAGAAAATTTAATAACTAGAGAAACCATTAATTAACATTGGGATCAACCGGTTAAAATACCAAATTTTAATAAATATGTTTTAATAACATTGAGTTTGACACTTCAATCATGATCATAACATTGTCGATTAGTGTATAAAAAAGTTTTAGTTACATCATCTCATATGTTAACTTAATTAACAAGTATATTCTATACATATATAATGTCGTATATTTAAATAGCTCTACAAATTCTTTTCAAAAAAATAATAGTTCTACAATCAACTCGTCCGAAAATAAGATAAAGTGTATTTATTTTATGTAAAATCACTCTCATATATAATAATCAAGCAAAATAAGACGAAAATAATATATATATATATATATTATATATATATAAATCACCGATATTTAAAGTGTAAGTGCATACGGTCTCATACGATGCTAGACAATCAACCACACAAAAAAAAAATTATAAATTATCAAAACTTTTCTAGAGGAAGAAAAAGAAGAATTTATTTGTGTTCTATATATATAAATAATGTGATTATTATCCCGATAAGACATTGCTGATGCAAATACGTACAAAAACTTCAATTAAAAGACAGTTCTCGAATCAAGAATAAAATAAAATCACGTAAAAAAAAACAATTATTGTGATCACATTTTGAACAACATTTTTCTCAACCAGACAGAACAATCTTCGTCGGACATAATATATTATTACTGTAACTTCTGTTCATTCGATTAGTTATATTTCCGGACATAAGTACGAGTGCATGAAGTAATTACGAAGAAATTAGGGCAGAGAGACAAGGAATTAATTAAGTGGTGGCAAAATTTATCAAACGATTAACTAGTACACTCTAAAGCAAATATAGATTTAATTAGACCTAAGTCTCTAATTATATAAAACAAAACATTATCTCAAATTCCTTCACGCCTTTCTTCTTCGTACTCTCCTTATATGTCCTCATTACCTTTCAAAAATAATAATATAGATATAATTTATAGAAAATATACGAACTAAATTTAATAAATATGTTTTCAAGTCTAATGGTTGAGATATATAGAGAGAACTAGAAGTGATGTTGATGATGGTGATGGTACATTGTAGAAGGGTCATGATGATGATGATGATGATGATGATGCCGACTCATACCTTCTCTCTGACAGTTCTGTTCATCTGCTTGATCTCGACCCGAACCCGGACCCATTTGACCCGCTCCAAGATTGAGATACACCAATCTCGAATCCAAATTGTTATTACTCCCTCCACTACTTCCACTATTGTGCTCTTCATTCATATGAGGGTTATACATAACATTGTTGTTATCATTATTCTGATTGTTGTTGTTTCCTTCTTCTCTAGATATCACCATTGCAGCGGATTGAACAAGCTCGAGGCAAAGCCTGAGCTTGTTCGGTTCGATATGAGTTAATCCAGGAACTGCCCCCTTAAACAAGAAATCCGAAGTTAATGTTCTAAGGATATCAAGAGGAGTGATTCCACCAACTGTTCTTACATTTGGATCAGCATGATGGTCTAACAGAACAGCCACCATGTCTGGAGAAACCATCTCAGCCGCGATATGTAAAGGTGTTTTCCCGGCTGGACCAGCCGGATAATTCACATCAGCTGCTCCAAGTTCAAGCAAAGCTTTCACAACTTCTCTACTACAGCTTTCAACAGCATAATGCAATGCTAATGACTCATCTAGATTAAGTCCTTCTCCCATAACCATCAACTTCACTAACTCCACATCTGATGAATCCAAAGCTCTTCTCATTCTTCTAATCTTTTGATCTTCAAGGTCTTGAGCCACGGAGAGATCATGATGATGACTATGTGGCATTAAAGAACGACGAGCTATTGAAGATTTGAGACGAAGCTCTTCAATCTTAGCAACGACCTCAATAGGAATATGCTTAGCTAGAATCTCTGGTGGTAAACCAGACTTAGCTACCAAATGTGAACACGTAGTCCATAATTGATGCATGTCTTGTTTCCTTGAAGCTATTAAAACTTTCATTACATCTTCAATTGAAGCTTTTTCCACCATACTTGCCAATTGTTTCTGCCAATAATACAAATAGTTACATTAATAATAGTTTTAAAATCCCAAAAAAAAAACGGCAAGTGGGTTTAAATTTTCTTTTTTAGGGTATAAATTTTTGTTTTGATTAATTTCACTATCTTGTCATCCCAACTAGATGTTTTGATGGTGGAGTAGGTTCAAAAATCTTATTATTCAAAAACCCAAATCAGGATATTCGAGGGAGTAGTGGGATTGGATAAGAAATTAAGTGAATAAATCCAATTACATAACATAGCTCATCAAAGTTTCTACTTTAAGGAAAAAAATTTCTTAAATGCAACAAAACCACAATCTTCTAAATTAGGAAAATTTATCCGACCATGATGATTTAAGACAAAAAAAAAACTTAACTCATATACACATGAAATTAAGACAAGAACATATATACACATATCAAATCAAAAAGATTTCCTTATGAATCGGACCTTCATCGATCCAATTCAACAAAAAGGCGATAATATTCGATTTTGTTTGAAGTGCATGGAGAAGTTAGAACCTGAGTAAGTAATGCGAGTTGCTCAACACCGAAGTAACGAGAGGCGGCGAGAGTATCAAGAGCAAGATCAACGGCGGCTGAGCAATGTGTATGCCAACAACCTCTTTCACCACAATTAGGTCTTGGCTCATGTTTTTGCGGCACGATTGACACTTGTCCACTATAAAGGAACTGAAGAAGCAACAGAAAGACTTCATAACCAACTGAGTTCACTGGTATAACTCCAGCTGGGGCCGTGGAGTTTCTTGTTGGGCTAACGGGTATGGACCCATGTCGGGTCGGGTCAATACCGGGTTGTGATGAATCGGACCCACAAAAGAATTTTCTAAAGAAAAGACTTCGAGCGGCGAGGATACAACGATGAGCATGGACTAAACGACCTTCAACACTAAAAGTCACGTCGGAGAAAGCTTGACCGTTGATTAAAAGGTTTAAGAAATCTAACGATAGAGATCTTAAAGATTCTTCTAAGCTACTCATCTTTATAATAAACAAAGCTAGGGTTTATGAAGAACAAATAGAAAAAAAAAACCAAAAATGTTTCTTCCTTTGATTGATTGTTGGGTATTTGAAGATGAAGATATGAATTATGATTTTCTCGGAAAAGGGTAACAAATTTTCCGGGGGAAAAGAACTTAAGCTTTGATCTTTTGAAGGATTTTGCTCTTCTCTGAGAGAGAGAGAGAGGAGAGAGAGAGAAGAGAGAAGGATTCTTTATTGCTTTGTTGAATTAGATATTTTGATGGTGTGATAAGAAAGAGAGAGAGATTTGAATGGAGGAACCGGGATTGCTCAGATATTTAAACTAAGATGGTAAAAAATTAATAATTGATTTTGTCTTAATGCTAATTATAAAAGTATTAATGAATGGAAATTTAGCGATTTTGTTACTAAAATGAGAAAATAATTCTTAAGAAGAAAAGAATACGAAAGGTGGGGCCAAATCTATTAATGGAAATGAGAAAATGATAAAAGTGTTAATTAATAAATGAACATCATTAGCATCTGACTAATTAAAATTCCTACATAATAAAATTCCAAAACAACATGTATAGATTGAGTATGATAATATAATAAATCCAAGATCCTCGGCAATTGTCTTTTTGGCTTTGATATACAGAACATGTGAAAGCCTGAACAACAAACACTATGCATGTACATACATAATAACAAATGTTATGTTATGTAAGGATGTGTCATGTGTTCGTATGAAGATGGGATAAAATGGTAAAATAAGAGAGGAGAAGATGATGGATAAAAACAGAGACCTAATTAAGTTAAAAGACAGAAAGAGTGAAATAAATTTCATAACTGTTGTGAATTTTGATTTGATGGTTTTCTGTTTGACCGTTGGACCAATCCTCTTTTTTCCCTTCTCCACTTTTTCTATTTTCTCTTATTTAGTTTTGATTTATTATGTTTTGGCTAAGTATTAATTGTTTTAGAGCCAAAAAAAAAATGATATTGGTAGTTTTTTACAAATATTTGTCCAAGAAGCTAAGCTTTGTGAGTGGTAATATTTTTAAAAAATCTTGTAAACAGCATTGAGTACTTAAGACATATCATGATTTCAGTAGTTTTTTACAACATTTCATGTTATTAATAAATTAGTGTTTTATATTCGAAATTTTTGGATTGAATAATTAGTGTATAGACAATTACACACATTTAACTTTGACATTTTTTTTGATTAAGGGTGATATGTTAAAGCATGTTTAATGAATAAAGAGAAAGTGTATGCATTGGATGGCAACAAGAATATGATAACCTAGGAATTATAATGAGCTAAGAACAAAATATATATATATATATATATATATATATATATTGTGAACAATTGGATCGACAAGACCCAATCCATAGTTTTAAAGTCCACCCCTAAAATTCTTTTTTTAAGCTACCATAATTACTACAAAAAAATTGAGCTCTTGTGACAATTGTATTGCAACTATGAATATTAGTAATAATTTGTGACGTTTTAAATACAATTTTGTTACGAATTTTATTTGTTACAAATCATTGTGACTCTATTTCGTAACAATTTATGATAAAATGGTTACTAGATTTTTTCGTCATAAGTATATTGTGACGTTTTTGTTACCAAAATGCATTTGTGACACTTGTATTATAACCATTTACAAATCGTTACAATTTCATAACAATATATTTATATTATGACTAAATATGTGTTATTGTGACTAAATATTACGTATCAATATAATTTTTTTCTTGTAGTGAATCCAGCGGATAGAAACCGAACTGAACTAATATAACTAGTAAGAGCTAAATTTTATCTTAAATTTGTATGTTTTTCTCTTTCATTGATACACTCATAATAACTTAAAACTTGTCGTTTATTCTAATTAATATGGTCATCTTGAATAGGGTTGTATCCAGACGTTACCCTAATAATATTTCCGTTTTTGTAGATATGAAACTCAACTGGATACAAATACCAAAGTATTGATAAAACAACGGAAATGAATGTTGGTGCAAAATTCAAAAATCAAATCAATCAGGTAGAGAATGAAATCAATGTGAACCACAGAAGTCAAGGAGTGGCTCAGAGACTGGCACAGTCGTGGTCCGAACCAGTTGAGAAAGCTGTATCTAACTCCTTGAAGTGGACCAACTTCATTCTGTCTTTTAATTTCTCAAAAATAACATAAAATAAAAACAATTTTATATAATATTGTTAAAAGAAAATGACACATGGCTGGGAGTGACTGGGAAGGACATGGAGAAGCGTGTCGGCCGGATCAATTGGGTCCGTCTTCTTCTTGTTTTTTTCTTTCCATTATTACTACAAACCACTCTTAGTTATATATTCTTTGGTCATTCGAATTGAGGGAAATTTCTTTTAGAAAATACATATTTTATTGCTAAAAATGTGAAACCCTAGAATTTAGCTGGTCTGGTATGGTAGTTTACATTATCTACCTAATAATTTTGACATTAAAAGTTGATTATTCTTCACTATAGAAATGGAAAATTTTAAAGAGTTTTAGAGAAGTCTTATCAGTATAGTTGAAGTTTTGTCGATTTAATTATCGATTTAATTATTGACAAAAAATGTTAAATTATAAGAAATGTATTTTAGATCAAATTGTTGAATGTCATTTTTATTGTATTCTCTATCCGAGTTCAATTCTAAAAAGGAAATAAAGTTATATTACATAATATTGTTATGAATTTGAAAAAAAATAGTTATTCATGGATTAAACCTTGTTACTCTAAATTTTTAGATAGAAAATATGTAAAACACTATATAAAATATTTTTTTGTCAAATAATTATTATTTGAATTCAATTCTAGTAAAACATGCGGTATAAGTAAACATTTATATTATTTACCCAAAATTTTCTCATTGGGAAGAAAAAAGAAAAAAAAACACCTAGTTACTAAATTTTAGATGTAATGAAAAAGATGATTGAATGAATTATTGTACGAACTAAAAGTTTTGGTATGTATGTAGTTTATCTACGTCGTGCGCTTCGACCGCACGTGTGAGAGGATAATAGTCTTTTTCCAAAATTTAATTTGCAAAATTGAAAAGAAAATAAAAGAAAGGTATTTCTCAAAATGTTTGGTATTTTTGGGGGTAAAAAAAAAAAGAGAAACAGAATGACAACACAGAGAAGGGCACTGACAGTCGTATGATAAGGAAGTGGTTCGATTTGACGTTTGACTTGTCTTTTCATTCTCTCTCTCTTCTCTTTTCTATTTTTCTTTTTTTTACATCAAATAAAGTTTTTTCTTTTTCTTGTCAACATACAAAAATGTAAGTTTTTATATAAATCAAAAGAAATTTTATTGCATATTTTGAATAATTTAAATGACTAACTTATATCATTTTTCTTTGAAGCTAAAAAAAATATATCATATTTTTTTAGGATAAAAATAAAATTCTAAAAACATGGTGACTTCAAAAGAAAATTTTACAAACCCAAATGTTTTTTTAGGTTATTGGTATTCTTTGTTAATATCTTACATATAAATGCTAAAGTTAAAACTTTATCATGGTCCTGATAATTGGCCTAGTTTGCATAGGTCTTTTGTTTTGAGATTTCCTACTCGTCTTAGGTGAATTATGGTATTCATTTATGGTCTTTTACATGCAGTAGTATTATTACCTATGAGTACTGTTTTTTTTTTGAAACATAACATAGACATGGTTGCTACGTAAGTATATATTTTTTTTCTCTTTTTCTTTTTGTAACTCAACTATATGTTTTTTTTTATCTTTAAACGGAATGGATATAAGAGTGCATTTTCTCATAAGAACAGATGGTAATTGGTAAAAGCTTGGGTTGTCATCTCAATTAGTTACCAAAGAGTAAGTTGGAAAGTGGGTCCTGCTTTGACGGGATCCTAAAGTCTTTGTTACCTTCTCTTTGTATTTACTCTCTTATTTATTTATTTTTTCCAAAAATTAGATCTACAATAACCAAAATTTTTTGAATATATGAAACCCTTAATAATATCAGAAGGCAAACATTATTTTTTGGTATTTAACTCATATAAAAGATAACAGAAATGACACCTAGTTATATAACCAAATACAATTCTCACTCTCTTTCTTTTTGTTTTTTATTTTTATTTTTTTGTGTCGACGTAACTCAAATTTCAAAAATTACATTATATCAGAGAAAGAAACAAAACAGAAAACACTAAGCATGTTTTCAAAAAGATTTCTAGCCGATCGTGCAAGGTGGTCCGCTTTGTGATTAAGCGTTCGAGGTATCTTGACAACAGAATAGGTACGAAAGGAACTCCGAAGACGACAAAAATCTTCCAGGTACGGAGAAAAAGCTGGCCAGGCTGAAGGGTCTTCTACCATACTAAGCAACTCTGAACAATCCACCAAGAACACAACTTCAAGAATCTACAAGGATTGGAGGCAGTACTCCGACTGAAGAGCAGAGAGACTTCTTCGGATACGTTGAGCTCCCATTTGCGTGCCTCCCGGGTCATCAGGGAAACAGAACCAACCAATCCCTGAGAAAGGATCCGAATCTTTCCAAGAAGCATCCACCATACATTTGTAACCTGTAAAAGTCGGATCCCGCGCTAAAGGATGACACATAATATCAGGAAAAGGGGATGACGTCACAAGGTGACATGTTTTAAAAACCACTCTCCCTTTATGGGCGTCCGCCCATAATTGTGCTTTGGTTTCCGCCAATTTGATAATCTCCCGGGGGTCCCTATCTATATTTGAAAAGATTTTATTATTCCTCGTCTTCCAAAGAAACCAAAGAATCTATAGGAAACTTCTTAATATTTCTGTCTGCGGTAGACGCTAGGCGAAGAATTCAATATTAGAGAAAATAGACTGTCCCGGGAAAGATTAACTCGCAGGAATATTCGATAGAGCCCAGGCCTGAATGGCTCGAGGGCATTCGAAAAGGACATGATTAACAGTTTCTGATTCCGCACCACAACAATCACAACGTTGATCACTATTTAATCCTCGTTTGCACAGATTTGATTTGACCGCCAAATGACCGAAAATAGTTTGCCACATGAAGTGCTTCAGCTTTTGTGGAGCCTTAATCTTCCAGACTTGCGCTTGTAAATCTTGTGTATTTGGCCTAAAAAGCATACTCCGGTTCAGAGACAAAGTTTTTCCGCCCAGTAACCGGACTTAACTGTGTAAAAACTTGAATTATTGAAATGCCAACCAAAGTGTATGGGACTGGGCATCTGGGAATATGGATCCCAAAAATCAAGCTCGCATCTCGAGGTTCAAAAAGTTTATTTATGAGTGGTACCCTCCATAGACGTGTCTGGGAGTCTATCATATTTGAAACTCTCAGTCATGGATGTATATGAGACGCAATACCCCTCAACGGTTAGGGAAATTGGTCAGGAATCCATGGATCTAACCATACTTGAATTGAATCTTCGGTCACCACTCTCTTCAAGAGCCCCTTCAATGCCAGAGCCCTTGCAGAAGTAATACACTTCCAACCGTAAGAAGGGGAGTATACTCTAAATGAGACTAAAGGGTTGGAGCCCACCAAGTACCGAGCTTTAAAGATTCTGAAAATAAGTGAACTTGGATGATCTAGTAATCTCCAAAGTTGCTTTGCCAATAAGGCAGAATTAAATTCTTTGATCGCCCGAAAACCTAAACCCCCTTCAGGCTTGTTTTTACAAAGTTTCTCCCATTTAGCCCAATGAATACCTCGTGAGGTACCTGAATTTTGCCACTAGAATTTTGCAATAGCTGCCGAAATTTTTGACACAATCATCTTGAGGAGTCGATAACACGACATTACATAGGAAGGGATTGCCGTCATAATCGAGTTGATTAGAACCTCTTTCCCCCATTTTGATAAAAATTTGGTCGACCAAGAGTTTATCATGGTATTAATTTTATCCGAGACAAAAGCAAAAACTTTTGTTTTGGCACCCTCTAGTCCTTCGGGGAGACCCAAGTAAGTGCCCATCCCACCAAGGTTTCTAAAACCTAGACGTTCCTGAATCTCATGTCTTCTGATGTGTATACATTTTAGCATATTTCACAGCTCTAATATAGTTCATTTTGCATTCATTTTCATCATTTTAGAGCTTTTTTTGGTTCATTTGCATTGTTTGCACTTGCATTGTATACATTACGCATTTTAGAGTTTTTATCAGGAGCTTTTGGATGCATTGAGGACTAGAACATGCAAGAGGTGAACAAGAAGGGATGATTGGCCAAGATTGTGGGATGACTTTGCCTAAATACTCGAGTTACGTGGCCGAGTCAAGAGGATGTGCTAGAGTTATGATTGACTCGGCCTAAATACAAGAGTCATGCGGCCGAATCAGAGTAATTTGCCTCGAGGAACAATTTGGAGCTGAGTATGATAGGAGGATTGATGAGCTGGCAGCTGAATCACCTGTTTTTTTATCCGACTCACCCATGAAGGCGAAGTCACATAGCCAAGTCGGATGAACTTTATGTTTTTATTGACTTTGACTCTTTAGGGTTTTGTTACTAAGGGTATAAATACCCCTCTTTGTATTCAGAAACAAGGAGGATCCACGTCTTTATGCATCTTTTGTGTTAGAACTAATTTTTCATTCTCTCATTTTGTAATTTCTAGATCAAAACTCTTTCCTTTTCAGTTTTTGAATGCAATTTCAGTTTCTAAATCAATCTTGTTTATTTGTGTCTTGCTTTATGACTATGTTGTTCGTTTCATTTTCTCTGTTTTTGCCTTTGTTTATGGATTCTGAGTAGATTTTTAGGGTTCTTGAGGATGGGTTAGATTAGTGAGGAATCCTTAGTCTCCTAGATACTTAAGCCTATTTTTACATAGATTTCTTCTGTTTTAGTGTTCTTAATGGTAATTTCTCTTTGATCAATTGAGATTAGATTCTGGGAATTTCCACACCCAGAAGGTGTTTGATGAAATTCCTGAACTAACTAATTTCAGAGATATGCATTTCTAGCCTAAAAGATTAGTTTTCTAGAGTGTTTATTGGCTTTAGTAAGCTATTTCTTCATGCCTTCTTCATTATAATTCACTAATGAGAATTAGGTCTGCTTGTAGTCTGGTTGAGATTGTTTGCCATGAGAATGGATTCATGTGCTTGTGAACTTGCTGTCTAGAGATCACCTCTGTTTGAGTTTTGTTAGGCATCTATGGTAGACTAAGGAGCTTCACTCATCCATGATTCTCATCTTTGAGACCTGTTTATCCAGCTGATTTACTTTTGCTCTTTAGTGTTTTGTATCATTTTGTTTCTGTTCTCCTTACTACTATCTGATTCTAGTTCTGTATTTCTTATTCCTATTTGCTTTGGTTGTTTGTTAGTTTATTTACTCAATCGGTTGGTAGTAAAATCAATATCTGAATTGGCTTGAATTAGATAAGTTGAATCGCATCCTAATTGTTAGTTGTTCTCCGATTGGATTGACCCTTTCTATATTGCAATAATGATAATGCAGTAGGATATTTGAGACAGTAAAATCTTTGCATCATCTTCTCACTGGGTCAATATCTTTACCGCATTAGATCGACGATTTGGTAAAATTGATTTGTTGACGCGAACCCCTTTCTAGTCCTTCAAAACACGAAGGATCTTTTCTGTTTCCTCCATATTCACCTTGCAGAAGAATAACCTATGATCCACAAAAAGTAAATGCGAGACCTTCAGGCATGTTAGCGCCACCGAAATCCCAGTCAGATGACTTTGGGATTCTTCCAATCTTAACTTGGATATTAAAGCTTCTCTGCATACGATAAACAAGTATGGGGATAAGGGGTCCCCTTGGCGCAGATCCCGTTTTGGAGTTATACATCCTCTCGGAGCACCGTTGATCAGGACATAATATCTCACTGTAGATACACAATGCATTATTCCTTGAACCCAAATAGGTTAGAAACCAAGCTTGATAAGGAGGGATCGTAGAAAATCTTATTCGATTCGATCGTAGGATATACTCATATCTATTTTAATGGTCATATACACGTCTTTAATCTTCTTGTTTATCTTAAGAGCATGAAACTCTCCTGAGCAATCAATATATTATCCGAGATTAATCGATCCGAAACAAAGGCAGATTAAGTATCGGATATTAGCTTTGGGAGGATTTTCTTCAGACGCAAGCTAACTACCTTAGATATGATCTTGTAGATCACATTACATAGACTTATTGGTCTGAATTCAACCATCTTTGTTGGTTTGGCGGTTTTCGGAATGAAACAGATGTTTGTAAGGTTGATATCCTTATCGAAAGAACTTGTTGCAATAAAATCATTTACCACCCGGGTAACATCTTCTTTGATAACATGCCAAGAATTTTGAAATAAAAGCGCTGTCATTCCATCCAAACCCGGAGCTTTACCAGGATCCATCGTGAATAATGCCCGTTAAACTTCCTCCTTTGTTGATGTAAGCACTAGGGACCGGTTATCAGAGTCCGACACAATAGCATCGACACCTTCCAATGACTCATTAAGCATAACAGTCCCATTATATCTAAATAGAGAGTCAAAATATCAGATCGCCTATGCTTTGATATCGTCTTCCTGGTCCAGCTAGTCACTTGCCTCATTTGAAATCCCGATTATTCTATTTTTGCCTCGCCTTTGTTTTGTGTGGGAATGGAAAAATTTGGTATTGATATCCCCTTCGAGAAGCCACTTATTATGACTTTTCTGCTTCCAATATTTGTCTTATTCCTTATATGCTAAATATCCTTAATGTATGCCGTTGGACATGAATTGTGGTTCTTCATGTCTTCTAATTTATTTTTTAAATCTTCGATTTCTAATTTGCCTGGAAGTATGTGACCTTTCCACCATATGGAAATTTCTCTCCTACAATAGGAAATTTTATCCGTAGTGCGATTTCCTCATAGGAGAACATAACGTTTCCATCCTTGCTTAACTGTTTTTTCAAAATCAGGTTTACCTAAGCAACGTTTATTAAAGTAAAAACCCAGAGATCTACAGGTTTCATCGTCCCTCATCTATGTGAGAATCAGTCGATGATCCGAGCCGATCATTCTCAAATATTTCGTTTTAATGTGAGGGAATAAAGAATGACATTCCTCATTACCGTAGGCTTTGTCTAGTTTACACCTAATTATTACAGTTTGACGAACCCCCCTCCATGACCATGTATCACATATACATGGAAATTCAATAAAACCACCGTTTCATAACATCGTTTTAACAAAAGATTGAAGGCTGCGCAAACGGCCTCCTTTTTTCTCATGATGTCTGGGATTTTCGTTGAAATCTCCTATAATGAACCAAGGTTTTGCTCGTTGAGTGGCCAGTTTGTTGATTCTCTCCCACACATTGTCTCATTGTGAATGATTAGGTTCACCATAAATAAAAGAAAGGAATGTTTGTTTGCCTCTCGGTTCAAATGATTTATCAAGAAGATTTTTATACTTATGATTATGTACCACATTGAATTGTGTTCGAAATAGAAGAGATAGACCACCGCTAGTACCCACAAGATCAATAGATATAATATTATCCATGTTGAAATCTCCAACAGATAAAGAAAATCGAAACTGAATTTTTTATTAATATCCTTTAAATAATTAAGGGAAATAGGGCTCCCAGTATCCTGACAATTCCAAGATAAAACTTTAAATATAGAAAGACAAAGTAAATCAATTATTTGGCCGATGCCTTTTGGTGAGACGTCACACCCTCGCTTGATCCCTTGGAGTTTTTACCTCGTTTTTTGACCAGAGCCACTGCAATTACCAGGTTTTGTTTCTTGGAATTCATTCCAATCATTGAACCTCAAGTCTTCGAACCTTGCTTACTCGAGTCTGAGGAAGAGGTACGATTGGCCTCTGGTTTATTTTTCTTCGTTAGTAATGGAGGCTTAGCCTTAAAGATAAAAAAATTTGATTTCATAAGTTCCACTTTCTCCGCTGCAGTAATTGTTCCTTCAGATTGAAATCTCTCAAGATCTTCAACAGTAATAAGAGCAGTAGATATATCTCCTGGTTCAAACTTGCTTTCCGAAAGTAGATCACAGTTCATAGGATCATAATCAGCGGTTGTAGTCAAGTCATCAAGTTCACCGTTGTTAGGAACTGAAACCTGCAACTTTGAAGAAATTTGCTCTTCCTCTAGATTATTAGGCGAAAGCTTAGACTTCTTAGAAGAAGATAGATCTTCGGCTACTTTATCTGACCCAACCACTAGAACGGGTTGTTTAGAAACATCACCAACCACATCCTGCAGCTCATTTATTTTTGCCAATCTCGAATTGCCATTTTTCTCGATAAAAGAAACTACCTGCGGGTTATTCTCTGTATTTTTTGGGCCTTCAACGCCGGATTTAGGCTTAAGAAAGTACCTCTTGTGCAGTTGTGCCCTAGAGAGATTCGATCCATACTGATCAAAAGTTATAGGATTACCGCGACGTGAATCATATCTTCCTTCAAAACTATCTTTCTCATTGTTCACTAAGGCTCCTTTAAAACTCTAATATCTGTCCGAATTTCGTTCCATCCTCTCTGCTCTTGCTAAGTCAGCTTTCCGGTTCTCCTGTTCCTTGAGCCTCTTACACCTTGATACGTCATGGTTGATATAATTGCAAAATATGCATATCCCTTGGTGTCGTCATAAACTATTTTCACAAAATTTTCTTCACCTTCTTCAAACTCTACCACTATTTTAGTGACAGCTTTCTGGACATTAATCTCCACCAAAATCCTAGCACCATCCACATCGATTTTTATGACTTTGCCCAATTGTGTTCCTATGGCTTGGAAGACAACTTCCGCAGCAAGTTCGGGTGGGATGTTTGTAACCTTAGCTCACATTCTTATGAAATATGGATAGTCCTCCAGTGCTCTAGCAATCCATCTGTCAAAGGTAATCATCCACCCATCGAAATGAGTAGGTCCCATCTTCAAGACTTCCTCCATATCTTCTTTGTGCTTAAAAGTAAACTGGAACCAACCAAATCCTAAATCAGTTTCAGTAACTCTGTCCTCCATCCGCCATATACGGGGAAATCTTTAGAGTAGAGCGCCTACATCTTGCTTAACAAGGTTTAAACATCTTCCTAGAAGACCCTTGGAACATTTAGCAACCAGTTCGCTATTGTCGAACTTAGGAATCTTGATTTGAGGAATAGGGGCTGGTGAAACAGTTTGGTTCATCTTATTCTTTGCTGAGAGTTAAGCCATCTTTGTTTCTCTGTAAAAATCACAGAGCAAAAGAGAGACTTTAGAGCTTGTGTTTTGATGTATATGCAATAAAGCTTTAGTATATAAAGAAATTTCATGACGGTGTGGGGCAATGACACTTTCCACAAATAAGTTGCAGATTCTTCCTTGTTCCGAAGACACGCATAAGGAATTGAAAGAAAATAATATAAATAGAGATCTGTTTGATACTGATTTCATGGAATCAAAAAGATACTAAACGATGTGGATTTGGAAGAAAGGATATATAGACAATCTTCACCGATATGGCATCCTTGAAGTCCGGAGGATTATCAAATATTTTGTAGACAGAAGGTTGATATTTCAACTTTCCTAAATCCGAGAATGTGTAGACAAGAGAAAAATCATAACTTTGGGACCAAATAAGCAAGTTCCTCTCTGGCCTACTTTGAGAGAGGAAAAGTATTCATTCGCTCCTTCTAGTTGATGAAATTTGCAAATAAGTCCTTACTTCCACCACCGACAGCCAAAAAATCGAACTCCACTCTGTACCAGAAATAGGTTCCAGAGACAGGATTTTCCGGCGAAGCAATGAAATGAGCATAAAACTGGACCGTGTGACCCGGCTATGCGGAAAAAAGAAACCTGAAGTGAATACTTAAAATTTGCCAATATAAGTTTCAATTGAAACAAAAGTTCCTCTTTTCACCATCGTTTGTGACTGAGGTTTAATCATCTGAAGAAACTCCATTGGCTCCACAAGAATTGCTACTGAAAGAAATATTAAAACTTTTATTTGAGATAATCCGTCCTTGCGGTTAGGATTGACTTTTACTTCATCATCTTCTAATCTGAACTCGTTTGATTTGAAGGATCCATCGGATCCAAGATCAAGAGACAAATTCGATTGAAAACAATTGACTTCTTTTCCCATAAGTAAAAATTCCTTGTAGTGAGAGATTGAGTTTCTTTGTATCATTAGAGTTTGAATCACGAAGACTTAATTTCTCCCTATCGTAATTGTAAAATTGATCTAAAGGAAAGGTTTTAAACGAAAATCCCCAGATCTCGAAACCGATTGAATGAAAAAAACTTCTTTTACCTCGCTGCGTGTCCTTTGATCTCATCGGAAATCTGTTGTTGATGCCACCAAAAATCGCCTCGCATCGTCTCCACCCAATTCTCCTCGTTTCTTTTTGTTTTTCCTGATATTTTATTTTTGAAAATGACTATTTTTGTCAAAACTTTCTCGTGTAATATATAAAGTAACTAGTTTAAATGTTTTAAAAGAAACATAGAATATTAAAATTACTATATCTGAAATTCCTTTATAATAAAAACAATATATATCATATGTTATTGATACATATATAATCCATTAATACTAAATTAGGAATTAGAGACTAAAGAAGACTACAAAGAATTACCATAATTAGAATAAGTCTTTAATCTTTATTATAAAGTCCATTTTAGGATAAATCCTTGAATGGTCCGACAATTCCACCTATCTTTAGTTATATAACTTTATTACATTTTTAGTAAGTATTAAAATTGCATTCGTAAAGTGTACTCACTAAATCTATAGATTAAATTATTGACAATATAGTGATGCATTTAGATTCGAGTGATTACGCAAATTATGTAACAAAGACTTTTAAAATCTTTTTTCTTTCTTTTAAATAAACGATAATATAAAGGTAAACATTTGTATTTCATATTCCACTTTCTGAAAACTTTTAAAATAAAATAATTAAATTTATTCCCCAATCACTTTTCTTCATTTCTTATCTTTAGATAAAAAACGATTTTTCTGTCATTTGCTTGCTTTTTGTTTTCCATACCCCGACACCTTTCATTCTTTTTAATTATATTAAAGATTAAGGCAAAAGTTAAAAGATTCCACCTAAACACTTATATATTAAATAATTAAAATCGATACGTGGAGAAACATAGATCACTATATTTCTAAGATACTTAATTATCATACGTTCATCAAAATCCGACACCCAATTTTTTTTTTTTTTTTTGAATCAGTAAAAACCTTTTTATTATTCTTTTTCAGATAAATAAATATTATATAAGAGGCGAGCAAAGGAAATCCTATATCCGTTTATGGATAAATTATATAAAGAATAAGAAACAAATAAAACTATTCACATGGCTAATTAATCCTGTTTAATTTGCCGATCTTCACTGTTCTTCAACAGTGAACAACTAACGAAATGCTACATGAACAACATGGTTCTATACTTTTTTATGCATTACGTACCAACTTTGACACATTAAACATTCAATATATAATAATTTATTAATAACTTATATGAGGCCTATGCCCCAATGATATGCGAAGATTATGTATCTAGAATCACAAGTATAACTTGAATCTTAGACTGACTTCAAAGCTGGCCAAAAATCAGTAGAAAATTTGCAATAGTCCAAATGTACAACCAATGAGAAAGTTTTTATCAAAGACCATCATTTTCCTAGCATCATGACTTAGTCTCTAGGTCTAAGAAATCTATCATCTATTTAGTTGAATTAGCTAATATAGATTTTGTTTGAGAATACAAAATGTGTACACATAAGTGTGGTTACTATCTCTAAGCTCGACAGAAGAATAATGTTTAGAATTTGTCAAAATACTCTGTTTTAAACAGATTCCAGATGGATTCTTTCATTTTAATAGGACCATCTTCAGTAATAATTTCACATAGAGATGACGACAGTTTTGAAAGGAGCCAACCCAAGAAATTCCACTCTTCAAAGTCGTCTTCAAGTGAAACTCCTGATGAAGTTGAAATATCAAATTTAGAAACTATATAGATATAAGCAATTAATTCAAATATTGATCTGGCTTTTTGACTTGTAGCCTACAATATTGTAGGGTTATTCATTATATAATATAGGTATAAAGTGGAGTCATATGTATAAACCAATATATATATATATATATATCTATATATATATATATATGGAAAGACAGGAGGAACATAAGTGGAACTCAAATTGAATGTTGTGAGGTGCTGATTCAAAATTGTTGATGGAAAATCCGTGAAAATGAGAAGTGGATTGAGCATAAAAAATTAGGTTCTTGTGGAGAAAGTTGGGTCAATACACCACAGCCTAAATTCTCTTTTAAGTGGTTGTGGTGGAAATTTTATATGATTGCGATGATATTGTCTCTGATCTTAATGTTTTGTGTTGGAGAATGTCACCAAATTAATATGCTCTCCATCTCTACCATCCATTCGACTACTCCAAAGATCAAAACCTAATGGCAGCCCAAAATAACAATTTTGTCTCCTAACTATATATTCTTAACCAAATGTATGGTAGGGTATGTTTTAGATGCGCTCTCAATTTGATCTCCTATGGTAGAAATACTTTACGATATCTCAATTTGGTATTACCATCAATTGGTTTTGGATTCTAAAAAGTATTAGAATCTGGTCCGAATCTCCCGAATAATAAAAAAGAAAAACTCTATATTTTTTTCGCCAATAAAAATATAAATTTGACTTCCTATTTCGGTGATAAGATATTTTAGACTTCTCAATGAAACTTTTAGAGTTGACAAAAGTCACTTTGAGACATTTGACCAAAATATGTATATTGCCCACATGATTACATATACTTCGTGTTGCTGCAATGAACTATTCACATGGTCTTTGCCCTAAATCATTGGCGTTTGATATTTACAATTTATTGCCATTAGTTCCTCAATTTGTCTTTTGTCTTGACAAGCTATCACATCGACGGGTCGATATATAGTGTGCACCCTCCTCCACATATTAGAATTGGTTCTAGAATTTTTGTTTTTTCTTAATGGGATTTGGATAGATCATATACCTCTTCATTGGCTCAAAATAATTTACCTAATAATAATCTCCAAGCCACTTCGAATCGAATCCCTCCTAATCAACTTGTCTAGTCGTCATACGAACCGACAAAAATGTGTACATCATTAAAAAACGAAAAGAAAAAAAAGACAAAAATGTGTATATGTAGTTGATTCCAGTTAAGAATATTCTTCCAAATTTCTCATAATACTAGCCACTACAGAAGCAAAACTAAATGTATTGAGTATGAAATTATATAATGAATTTTTTACGCATTATAGTTTCAGAAAATAAAATTTAATTATTATATGACATATAAATATATAGATGCCGAGTTGCTTTCAGTTTGGTGGTTAGAATGATCCAGTTAATGACTTGGCATCAGTGTTCGATTCCTACCCGCTGCATTATGGTAGTTTACAAAGAGGATTTTAAAGGTGGCCTTTTAGGCTATTGATCAGATCTTGACGATCCAATTATTAACAAAATATATATATATATATATATATATAAATCATAGATAACACTATTAATTTTTTCCAGAAAATAAAAGGTAATACCATATGTTTGTATTCAATATCATTCTGATGTTTTTAGTCAAGAAATCCTCTTCTATTTTCTTATCGAATATTCACTTTTCAGATAATTGTGTAGTCTGGTGTGATTTATTTTTTATCAACTATTTGATCGACAAACATTGATGCATTGCCCAAATCTACCTATAAACTCTATATTTTTCTAGTTTTTTTTTGATAATATGTAAATTTATTATCAAAAGGAAAGGGGTTAAATACAAAGAGCTAAATTAGCTTTCTACTAGTTTCATGGACCTCAAAAATATAAAAATAAAAACCCAGCAGAAACTAAAATTCCAAACATCTTAAGTTAATTAGTCGTTATTCATTAGCTAACCATAAGGAAAGGATACCTTGGTTTCCTTTCAGATGTAGCCTAGCGAATAATATATCTCTAATAAGTTGGTCAAGCTTGACAAAAATAACATTTGTAGCCGAGGAGATTCCATTGTGTAGACGACTGTTCCATTCCTTCTAGAGCAAATTGATAAGGGCTTGCGAGATTAATTTTTGGAGCAACATGATCTTTCGGTTCCTACCAGCACACATCCATCGAGTCAGGGCCTCCCATGATGCAAAGAGAGCAACATGTTCACCTAGATGAGTTAATAATATAGCCCACAACAGCTAGGTCGCACCAAAGAAACAAGTGGTCCATGGTTTCTTCATGGTTGCTACATACACAACACATGTTAGATACAATTAAACCCCAAGTTGAAACTTTTGATCTCAAAGGTAATTTGTTTAGATTCACTGTTGATACCAGGATTTTACTCTATTTCTCAAATCCTAGTGCACTATCAGTGTCAAAGTAGCACAAATGGTGTCAAACCACTGGGAGTGTAACTAGCACTCATGATACAATTAACTACTCTAATCCAAGCCAATCAGGGTGAATATTTTTGTTGTCTAGCAACCTAAATGAAACGAGCATAAACTAAATAAAGCGTCAAAACTAAGCAAAGTGAACAAAGCAAGCAGTAAAAGTAGAGCAGAATAAAGCAGTAGGTGAAATAAGCGCAGAGTGAGAAAACAGGTTCATGAGGAATAGGTATCATGGATCATCTTATCACTTAGATCAACTAGGCACTTGACAACACTCAATAGAGCTAACCTCTAGGCATCAAGAACATAAGACATTGAATCCACTCTCGTGGCAAACAAACTCGACTAAGCTATTAACAGACCTTATCCCCATAGGCATTTAACAAATCAGACGGCATAAAGAATCAACTCACTTTGAGCCGATTTACACCTTAGACATTCGATCCTTCGAGCTAAAAGCGTGAATCTCTGAAGTTGGTTCAGTCAGACATTCTACCAAACACCTATCGGGTGCTAAAACGTCTTAGAACAAGCTTTAGTTGATCAGAATGAAACAAGCGTCAACAACACCAAATCAAATAAGATCTAAGCATTCCTAACCTCACGCAACCTAG
This sequence comes from Lepidium africanum, assembly GCA_900406405.1. Lineage (NCBI taxonomy): Eukaryota > Viridiplantae > Streptophyta > Magnoliopsida > Brassicales > Brassicaceae > Lepidium > Lepidium africanum. Next base: position 49,970 of record OVAX01000312.1, on the reverse strand, counting down.
AAAACCTAAGATCCACGCCAATCTAACCCATCCTCAAGAGCCCTAGGTGAACTACTCAGAATTCATAAAATAAACAACAACGAAAATCACTACAGGTGACATGAATGATGAACTCGAATTCAAACTAAGAGCAAGATTAACTAAAATGAAAATTGCATAAAAATCATCAACCAAAGGTTTGGTGCCTCGGGATTACAAAGAAAACGGCGCTTGCACAAAAGAAGCAAAAACTAGGATGTTCGTTTTTGGCAACAAAAACAAATATTTATATTAAGTTCGGGTTAAACCCTAAATCGATTCGGCTCATTAGCAGTAGTCCAGCGTGTAATGGAAATTAGCCTCAGTCTGGACCAACGTTGAAAAAGCCCATGAGTTGAAAGTGGGTAGCCCAGGAAACGATCCACTCGATCTGCAACCCGAACCGAATCACGTGCGTGTCCAAAACTCGACCGTAGGCTCGAGTGCAACTCGAGTTCATCCAGGCTCGATCCGCCACTCGAGTGCCACTCGATTTCTTATAATTTTTGACTCGAGACCAGCTCGAGTGCTCTTAGACTCGATCTGCCACTTGATACCGACTGGAGTGCTTTTAGGCTTGATCTGCGACTCGAGTTGCATCTAGTACTGGTTCGATTTTTGACAACCTCCTGCTCCAATCCGATTCCAAGTGCTGCTCCTTGCACCCCTTAGTCTCCACTTGTCCAGGACACTCCATTTTTGTGCCAAAAGTACATATCAGAGTTCAAGAGGAAGCGCTAGGCTTGACGTTGGTCTTGAGTGGAATCGTCTTGACCAGAGGCTCCAGGTGACGGCAGACTTGACCAGAGACTCAAACAATGCCTAGAGCGTGGCTAGGCTAGACCAGCAACTCGGATAACGTCTAGCTTAGGCTTCTGTTTTGGCTATCCTCTGCTCCATGTATCCATTTGTGCTCAAAACGCTCCAAAATGCTTCCTAAGTACCTGAGATCACTCCAGATGCAAATGCAATTGCAAAGTATGGAAAATACATCTAAAGGACCCTAAAGTTATGAAAATGCTATGTTCATGGATGCAAAATGAGTCAAAATACAACGCTGAAAGGAGTAAAATCTAGACATATCAACTGTCCATAAGATAAATGAGTGCTTAGAGACAGAGGATCGAAATCACACTGAGTTTTCTTCTAGTTTCCACATGCAATAGAGTGAAATCGAATTCCAGATGTCTAAACCATTAACATGATATAATTTAAAATTTTTATTTAGAGTTTGAATTTGAATTAGAGCTTATCAATTTAATTATCACTGATAAAACAAATTGTTGACAAAGTACTAATGTTTTAATATGCATTCAAAAGATTACAAAAACATCATACTCTTGAATGAACAGAGAAAAAAGTAGTAATAATTATGCATAATCTATTAAGCCCATAAATATAAAACATTAGAGATGATATATTACATACAAAATGCACTAACTTCATGATGTGTAAACGACAAAGTAGTGACATATATGAATTGTGGGACATAAGACGAGACCCTTGCTCTTAATGTCATCCAGATGGAAGATATAAAGACAAACTAATCCATCATTTCTAAAGCTCTTTGAGCTTTTTGAATTTTAATTACAATTAATTTCATTTAGTGATAATATAAAATTGGAGAACTGTTTTTGATCAAATAGTTGACCGTCATATATATTATCTTTTCCATTTGAATTCAACTCGTATTTTTTTTTTATGATATTGTTATGAATTTTGAATTAAGTTCATAATCTAACTGTTAATAATATTTTATATGGATATATAAAGAAAGAAACCTTTCGAGATTTTATTTTTAAATATATTGGTCGGTATAACTATTAAAGAAATCTAGAATATTAAGAGATTTAAACATATCTTTCTTGTAATGGGAAAAAGACATGACAGGAGAAAGAGATGAAAATTAAAGAAGAACACACACTTCACACTTGATGACAAGAAGAAAGTTGCAATTTCTGAAAAGAATAAACAATTAATTAATTTTAACTATATTGTAAATTAGGGGTCAAGTGGAGATTCTTTTGTGTTAATTTGATAATCTGGGCCCCATTAGCCACAGAAAGCTTTTTAAGAATATTAATTAAAAATGGAAATAATAAAGTTGGAATTTAGAATTTAAAAAAGTAAATTCATATACATATAAAGTTAACCATCACTCAAATTTTATTTCATGGATCCCACATTATATTTCCCTCAAATCATTCGATCCTTGGCAAATGTAGAGAATTAGATGCAAAATAAAATAACAGCGACACAAAAGATCTGAATCTAAATAAAATTTATCATTTCATGATTATCATCATATATCTATTTAACAAATTAAATAAAATGAATGTACAATATCTATATATAAACCCATGTATAAATATGTGTGATTTGTCCCAAGAAAAGGCTAGAAGATACAAAAAAAATTGGTGTTTGAGTTATCATATTGCAGGCCTTTAGGAGACAATAACCAATTTGTATAAATTAACACAAAAATGCTAAAAGTGCTTATTGTGTTCTTAACTATAATTATTACCAAAGATACTCATTAACAGTGGAAGTTACCATATATATAATTAAATATATACATTGTATATTTGTTGCATGTGTGTATATATAAAAGTAGACAAGGAAAGCTGGAATTACTAGGTTATAGAATTGCTGCAGAAGGAGTGTTTGTTAAGGATTGCAGGTGATTTCAAATATGTATACAATAAAGGAAATGTATAAATAAACAAATAAATAAATATATATATATATATAGTGGAAACATGAAATGAATAAAATAGATGAGTTAAGTGTGAGATTAAAATTTTGTTGGGATGCAAAATGATAAATGACAAGACAAGACAAGACAATGGTGTGTGATATTGCATGTGAAGAGATGTGATGTTGACTTCTATGACTTGATTTCTCAATCTCTTCCTCTCTCTGGCTCTCTGCTCATCCTCTCTTATTTTTTTTTTCTTTTTTAACATTTTCACTTTCACTAACTAGAGAATTTAAAATAAAGCTTGCAACCAAAAATCCTTTAATAATAATATTTTGTCATTAAAAACGTACCAAAATCAACAAACACATACGTATATGCATGGAGATGAAAAATGAGTTGCATTTTTTATATATATTATACTTTTGGCTATTTTTGTCACATTTATTTTTAGGTAAGAATTATTAATTTCTGAGTCCATTGGCTAACCAAAATTAATACTACTATAATTAGACTTTTTATTTTTGTAGGTAATAATTACATTACATGGAACTATTATAATCTATCGCATGAGAGGTCTCTTCCTACTTATACGGTTATGCGAAAATAGCGGCTTTCTAAATAACGGTACGGCCTCGCCGTTACTTTATACGGGCTCCGTTTACTTCAATTCTGTCTTGACGTTCGACACGTGTCACAAGCACTCTATCACCTGACTAGCTTCTGCAACCACAACACAACCCTAGATTTTTATATTCCTCTTTATGAAAAAAAAAATCCAACTAAATATATGTATTTGACATTTTCATTACATTATACTCTCTTTTTCCTATTTGACCTAAATATATGTTTAAATTTTCATTAGCTACCTACGTACATGTATCTCTTTTTATAAAAATTGCATAGTACTAAGTACTAACACAAACATTGATTTATTGTTCTTAATATAAAATTTGAACTTTAATTTAATGCTTGATCAAAAATTTATTTATGTTACTCCATTGTACATAGGAACAATATATCAAAAATCATTTGATAAAAATATGGGTCATCTCATATTATATGTCATTTCATATTAGGAGCCATTTCAACTTTTATAACTATGTTTGTATAGTTTTATATTTTATAAATAATTTATATTCGTATATTATAAAAATTACTATATATAAAATACTTTAAACTTAATCTATTTTTTGTTCCATCAGGAATTATAATTAATTTAGTAGTTAACTGAAAGAATAAGTGTTTTCGTGAATTAGTTAAATAATTCATTTTGCAGTTAAATAATTTAGTAGTTAGTTGAAGAATTCATCTTCACCGGAATTCGACACCACAAATATTTGTATAATTCCGTATAAATAAGATTTATAGTTTTGACTATAGATTAGCATTGTTAATACACTAAAATTTTAGTAATGTGACTGGTCACTATCTTTGCCAAATTTTCTTTGTAAATGACCTAACAAAACCAAGTCGAAGTTTCAAACAACTTGAAAGCGTCAATGTTCAAGTTAGCTACTAAAATTGAAAGCTCTCATAATCGAACTGAAACAGTATATTTACGCATTATATATGATTTTAGTTGGACTGTGAACAATAATATTAGTTGTAGAAGCAGTGACTTCCACATGCTATGAGTAGGCCTACATCTTAAGTAAGTCTCAGTCTTCTTTTTCATGCGTCTCTCTCACTCAGTGTATATAATGTTCAGTACTCTTGAATGTATAAAAACCAGAGAGAGTGATAGACCTTTGGTTTGAAACCAAAAGCTTCTCATAAAAATTCCTTTTGTTTCAGAGAATTGGAGATACTTAGAGAGAAAGACAATGACAATTGAAATTCGAGTGTTTGAGTTAAGTGATACCTGAAAACTTTCTGTTTCTGTGATGATTGTGACCATTGATTAGTCTTTGCTCTTCTCAGGGGCTTTCTTGTCTTCTCACTTATTTTTTCTTTAATTATTATTTATATATAGTGTATAAAACATAATTTTGGATTCTATTTTTAAATTCTAAGGTGATATATGAGTGAAATATCTCAATTTCTCATTATACAAAAAAATGTCAACGTCTAAAGATTTATTTTCTGATATGATTATATATATATATATACAAAAAATCAAATCTTGAAATTATTTTTTGACAAGACATATACTTGTTTGATTGGAAATTGTAACAAGAAAAAACGTACTTGCGTGATTGATACCTCATTAATATTATTTTTTGTAATTGAATTAAAAATAAAACAAGAATTTTTTTTTCCTTCAAAAATAATGTATATGTAGTAAGTTTATTCTGTCGCAAAACAATTATTCGCTTTCGATAACTTTGCACCGTATGGTTCACATGTTATTATTCAAGATATGCTCTCAATCAGTCTAGAATCCAATGCAAACAACAACAAAAAAATCAACTAAAATATAAGTTTAATAATATAGACCATATCATAATAATTTCGAATTTATGTACGCAACTAACAAAAAAATATTTCGATAGGAAAATGAAATAATAGATTCAATGGTGAAACAAGTTGGCGATTAATTAAAATATTATATAATCGAGGGACCAAAGAAAGGTAAAATAATAATGGCCCGACAAAAATGAAATTCGACATGATCTTAATGAGGATTTACCATTAAATTTGGTTGTCACTTTCATAGACTTTTTTCACCAATTTCCAGATCTTTCACTTTACCATTCCATTTTTGGGAATTTTCATTATTAATTTCTACTTTTCACTTAACTATTAATAACTTTTTTTAATAACTATTTTACCACCTACTTAGTGATATATTTATAACAGTTAAAAATGTGACAAGAAAAAAAAAAAAAAAAAAAA
>OVAX01000312.1:0-44406 GCA_900406405.1 Lepidium africanum | reverse complement strand
AAAAAAAAAAAAAAAAAAAAAAAAAGCACTTTCAAATATTGTATAGTAATCTCCTATATGTTACAAAAATAAGTGATGGGCCATTTGATTTCCTTTAAATTAGGCCTAGTAGAGCCCATAAAAGCCCATTTAAATTATATAACCATAACATTAATATCGCGCGTACGTTTGAAGCCATATTTAAATTTAACAATGACTTCTTCATTTACATTTTTAAGTAAACGACATAAAATTGTTAAATTTTACATGAAATATTCTTAGAAATAATTAACTTCTCTTAGCAGTCAGCACAAATAAGAAAAATACTTTTCTTGAAGGACAAAACAAATATTTATATGTGATAATGACTATGATAAGATGAATTTAATAAGATTTATCAAACAATTTCGAAAATACAATTATAAATACCCTCTCTCTTTACTTACATTTTCAAAACAAATTCATCAAGTATTATTTAAAAAAATGAAGAAAACAAATGTTTTTGTGCTATTCATGCTTCTCATGGTTTCATTCTTCTTAAAGTCCAATAGCTTAATAATCCTTGGTCGTTTTATTAATGAAATCAACATTCGTGGTCTCCTTGGGTGTAGCCTTACAGAAGATCCTAATGCACCTCCGGTTTCTGGTGCTATAGTTAACTTAGTTTGTGCAAATACAACCACAAGCCTGGCCCAAGCAGTGACCGATCCAAGAGGCGTATTCACGTTTGTGCTTAAAGCCAGTGACACAGTTTTGTATGATCCAAGTAATTGCGTTGTCCAAGCAAATCTTCCTGCAGGAAACTGCGAACTTTACCCACCAGACGGCACTGTCACAGCCTCAATAAATTTCATCAACTTCTTAATCTTGAGTTTCTTAAACATCGCTAATTATGTCACCGGTCCATTTGTCGACTCTACTCTCTGATCATGCCTTCGTCGCTTCCTCAAAACGTTTACATGTATTTAGATCGATGCATTGTCCTCTATGTTACGTTGTGAATAGTGATGCATATGCTTTACATTAATATAGCTTATAATATAAGCACCATCTTCTTTGTCAGTCTTTTATGTTTGTATAGTTACTAAAACTATTTATAAGCATTTACTTCGCTAGATCGGTCATATAATCTTTATAGTTTATAAGATCGTCTTTACTCATGAAATAAACAGAAATATACCTAAGTAATTTTGGTAAAATAGTTAAATGTTTATTGCTAGACTTCCTATTGGATATCAACTTTCCGAAATATAGATAATGTTTTGTTGATTTTCTACCGACATTCAACTTCATAGAATCAAGTAGTTTTATATAAAGAAAAATGTCAATTTAACCTTGAACTTTTCGAAAATGGTTGATTAAATCTTGAACTTTGGATGTGGTTGATTAAACCTTCAACTTTTTGTTGATATTTGGAAAAATCTCAACTTTGCATTGGCTCGGCAAATTGAACATGTCGTTAATCCCAAATCAAAATTTTCTCTAAATTCGAAAGTCAAATCGATTTTGGAAGTTCGGTTCAATTCTTCTCTTCTATTTTGAAGAACCTCTGAGCTTGATTTTTTCTTTTCTTTTAAGAATGAGTTCAAATATGTTAGTTTGAAATGTTGTCTTCGGTTCAAATATGTTAGTTTGAAATGTTGTTTTTGATACTTCAAACCGACGAATTTGAGCTCATTCTTGAAAGAACATAGAAAATCAAACATATGGGTTCTTCATAAGAAAAATAAAAACTAAATCGAAGTTCCAAAATCGATTTGGCTTTCGAATTTAAAGAAAATTTTGATTTGACATAAACGATAGGTTCAATTTGCCGAATCAACGCAAATTTCAGTTTTTACTACAAAAGTCAACAAAAATTAAAGGTTTAATCAACCACATCTAAAACTCAAGATTTAATTAACCATTTTTGAAAAGTTGACGGTTAAATTGATATTTTTCCGTTTTTATATAACAAATTTGTCAATCCAATTGTTTTTATTTTAAAAATGTCCCCATCAAATGGAACTGTTATCACTTTTCGATTCCTTCTTCGACCAATCCAAATTTGACTCGCTTCTCTCCACATCCTTCTAAAACATAATACACAGATCAACCGAATCCAATCATTCAATCCCAAATCAAAATCAAGTCTCGAAACTAAGGAAAACGCCGGAAAAAAGAGTAAAAGAATGGCGAAATTATTTCTAAACCAAGCAGAGCAATACGCAGCAGGCCGACCCACTTACCCAATGAAACTCTTCGAATTAATCTCATCCAAAACTCCATGCCACGACCTTGCTTGGGACGTTGGTGCCGGAAGTGGCCAGGCCTCCAAATTGGTAACAATTTTGATTTTCTTGTTAATCTTCAAGATTCTAAATATTGTTTGGGGTTCGATACACTTTTAATTCAAAATCAATTGGCAATCATTCAATTTTTGGTATGTTAGATGGTGAAATACCCCATATCAAAAGTTTGTCTAACTCTAAAAGCTCATAATTGATCATTGTATATAAAACTTTATGTATCCTCAGCTTGCTGGAATCTACAAGAACGTGATTGCAACGGACACGAGTTCAAAGCAACTTGCGTTTGCTGCAAAGCTTCCAAACGTTCGTTACGAGGTCACACCACCAATAATGTCATCTTCAGAGATAGAACAGCTAGTGGCACCAGAATCATCAGTTGATTTAGTCACAGTTGCACAAGCCCTTCATTGGTTCGACCTCAAAAGCTTTTACACTAACGTGAAATACGTGCTCAAGAAACCTAACGGTGTACTAGCCGCTTGGTGCTACACTAATCCGAAGATTAACAACACCGTGGACGCGGTTTTCGAGCGGTTTTACAAGGAGAAACTTGGTCCTTATTGGGATAAAGCTAGACGAATCGTTGAGGATGAATACAGAGGAATTGAGTTTCCTTTTGAGAAAGTGAATGATGATGAGTCAACGGAAAGTCAAAGTTTTCCGATTAGGTTTGTGACTGAGAGAGAAATGGTGTTTGAAGATTTTATGACGTACTTGAGGTCGAGTTCAGCGTATCAGACGGCTAAGGAGAAAGGTGTTGAGCTTTTGACGGAGGAGATGGAAGGAGAGTTTGCTGATTCATGGAAAGAAGATGGGAACGAGAAGAAAGTTGTTAAGTATCCGATCTTTTTGTTGATTGGTAAAGTTGGACAAGAATCTGTTTGAATGATTTGTATTCTCTCTTTTATTTAAAGTATCAAGTTTCAACTCATCTTAGAGTTTTAATCTGTAGATTTGAAACTGATGTAATCAAGTACGAAGTTACAAATCTTAGTCTATGCTTTTTCTCTCATAATATTTGTGTGTACTCCTACTCCGAGCTACATCTTCTTTTATAGTTCTACTCGTCAACCTCTTAATTCGAAATCTTTTTTCAATGTTTCTCTCATGATCTCGCTACTCAACTCTTTGCCTTGCTCGCTTTGACCCATTTGTATTATTTGCTCGGGTTCTTAGACCAAAATTCTTTTATTTTATTCACATTAACTCACTTAGACTATATGAAAAATTCCGATAGCAAAACTCTAAAAATAAATATTTAACCACCTACTAAAGATACTCACATAATAAATTTTCTAGATGCAAAAATAAACATTGGTTGTGTAACTAAGATAAGAAGTGGGGACAAGAAGTGATACTGACATAGTGACCGAAGTCGACGGACAATGTTTATGTTTCGTAGTTCCCGCTTTCGTGGAATCTTTCGCCAAGCCACATGTGATCATACTTGCGTTTGTTTCGTCAACAACAAAATGCTATAAACTTCGTTATCAGAGAGATCAATCCAAATTTTTAATCCCATAGTCTCTTTTGTGTCCTTATAGTTTTATAGTTTGTTTTTTCTTCTAGCACAAGGTTCGAACTTGGGACCTAGAGTTCAACATTACATAGTCCTTATATTCACAAGAGCTACCTACACTTGGATCATAGTGCTTAAAAAACAAGAAACTAATTTTGATTTCGTATCTTAATTATTAATGTCCTTACTTATATAGTATTGTTGTTTTTTGTTTGATACCAACAAGACAACAGCAATGAAAGCAACATAGCGATCTTCATTGTAGACGATGTTTCCTGGATGTTTCTGTCTAAGAAAATGTCAAAACTATTCACAGTTCGGAGAACTTGGAAGATATTACAAGCGACCATGTGTGTATATAAACAAATGCGTGTGCAAAAACTTTCAAACTTGTAGCTATACGAAAAGTCATCGTACCTAATGTCGACAGGTCCAAGATGTCACTATAATTGAGAGGTGCAAATAAAATCTCAATATATCATATTATCTTGTTTGAAACTTACATTTTATTTTATAAATCAAATGTAAAATGAAGATGTGTTTTTGATCTTAATATCATACTTTTGAACAATTAGATTGACAAAATCTGATCTATAACCAAACTTTTAACATTATCACTTGAAATAAATTTAACCTCTTTAAACCAAAGTTTAGTGGAAAAATACATAATAGCACTTAACAACTTGAATAAAAACATTTTTCCGATGTCAATTTACAAATAAAAGAAGTAAATTAAAACATTTGACCGAGAGTTATTAATCCCACTAGATGACTACATAAAGAGTGCCATGTAAAGTAAACCCTATTATTAATCAAAGAGAATTTCATAAAAACTTCATAATTGAAACTATATTATTATACGTTCAAATAATTTCTGTGGTTCGTAACATTTAAGAATTATAAGAAAGCTTTTATACTTGCGGCAGGTTTTTGATTCTTTAGAACAATAATGCTTCTCCGCGTTGCTTGTTATAAAATATAATCAATTTTAATAAAGTCAATATTTACTAACCAACTATAATAAACAAATCTTGCGAATATTCCTGTACGTATTAATATGTGTGGTAAGGACTTGAGAAGCAAACTCGTCTTTTGTTATGGACCTTGTTATGTGCATGTATGTATCATTCGTTTACTTCCAATTTAGAATTCGGCGGAATTCATTAAGGATTTATTTGAATTGAAATAATTAATTGTGAATAGATAGATTCCAATTTTACCAAAAGAATAATGAAGAGGAGACATTGGAGATTGGTATGGTCCATTGTCCAATAGGCCACAAGTCGAGTGGGGGACAGTTGGACGACGCACTTCCCAGTTATGATCAGAGACTATATTCGTGGACACAGTCCATTCAATCTTATACCATCTTTTTCTCTCTTTTCAATTTTGTCTAACTATTATAAATTTATAAAACTTCGTTAGTAATTGTAACTTTACTTAAATAATCACATCAAAATGTATTAAGATAATAAAAAGAGTACGGTGCCTAAAAATAAAATATTTTCTGGATAACATTATCTTCTATTAAAATATATATATATATATATATTATTTGACAAAAAAAAAAGTCTGTGTATATAGATTGGTCCTAGCTCAAATTTCAAAGAATTTTGAGGTGTAAATTTGTTAAATTACCATACCTAAAAAAAAACTTATAAAAATCACTCTTAATCCCTTAATTATCTCAACCTTAGAGAATGGTATTTGTATTGAGATCATTACAGATTAGTAAAATAGAAAGAACGATTATATGCATGCTTGAAAATAGGAGATAAAGATAGTAGAGAGACAGTTACTGTGGATTTAAGTCGAGATTGAGTTTTCTACTTCTCGCTTATTGTTTGCCACACATTATTAAGTTAATAGAAATCCAATGTTTCGATTTTTTTTCTATTAATAATTGTATATTTTGGCATTTAAGAATAGTATATTAGATAAATGTTTTTAGTTAACTGATTCAATATCTACTTCTCTGCATTTTTTTTCGGAAATTGTTACTAAATTTGTGTGATAGAATTTGGATTATCAGATAAAATAATTTTTGGCATATTATAAAACTACGAATTTAAATGTTTTTAAACCGAACAGGAAAACAGGAAATAGAAAAATATGGGTGTCGACATTAGAGAGACATATGATATTAAACGATTGCAGTCACGAAATTAATACCCAACCGCAGAAAGAAAAAAAAAAAGTTACAGTAAATAAAATAATTTCATTGTTTTATTTCTCTTTTTAATAAGAAAAATAAAATAGTGATGTCACCATCATCAATCAAACATAAGTTTTAATGATGATGATCATTCATCATGGCTGGATTCTGAAACTTCATCATAAGGCAAAAGTCTTCAAAGCAAACAAAACCGTCACCGTTTTTATCAACAGTTGCTATCATACGCATACACTCTTCTAACGTGCACCTTTCATCTCCGATCACTTCAAATACTCTGTGTAACTCCTCCGCCGAGATTTTTCCGTTACGATCCGCGTCGAAAAACTCGAAAACTTCTCTCAGTTCCTCAGTCTCTACAGATCCTTCGTTTGAAGTTCCTGCAACACGACTAGCGAGATCCTCAAGGCTTATACAACCAGTTTCTCCTCCACCTTCGACTTCTCTTAGCATAAGAGTCACTTCTTCTGGACTCGGTGGTTCAGGACTTAGTCTGCTAAGAAGAGCTGCTAGATCTCCTCTAGAAACAACACCATCATCATCACGATCAATTAGTTTAAACGCTTGAATAAGCTCAGTGTAGAAATCACGATCTCCGGATAAATCGCAAGGGAGAACACTGATTGGAGTTGAAGTTGGACCTGGTTTGAGATTTCCGTAAGATCCATCGGAGGAAGAGGAAGAAGCATTTGAGCTGAATGAAGAAGGATCAGATCTGGTAACGGAAGATTTTGATTTAGATCGGAAGATACGTTTAGGACTAAGACGATGAAGCTTTGAGTTGAGGACGGCGAGCTTCATATTAACGACGAAGGAAAAGAAGATAAAGAAGAAAGAGAGAGATGAATGATTGTGATGTGATTCTTCTGTGTTTGGTTTGAGAGGAAAGAGCAAGGAAGGAAGGTATTAAATGGGAATAGAAAGAGAGAAGCCATGGCAGCTTCCACGAAGCTTCGTATAGAGAATAGGTTTGGTGTTTTTGATACTTATACCCTCACATTATCATTCATTCATTTTTCATCTTCTTTTTTATTTTTTTATTTATGATTATTGATTAGTTAGTTGGATACATTTATTACTATTTTAAATTTAAATTAAAATATTTATTTCCTTTTTTTGTTCGACGACATTTATTTTGTAACGTATCTATTCAGCAGAAAACAAATATACCTAAATTATCTACATAGTGGGTTTTATTGAGTATTATTATTGTTTTTTCTAAATCTAGGGGATTTTAATAGTTGAAGTAAAGAAACAAAAAATAAAATAAAATGTCTGATTACTATCGTAGGATTTGAGTTTATGTTTTTGGATTCGTATCATTATTATGGTCTCTGACAACGTCACAGACATGCAGGTGCAGTAGTCGTATAGTCATGACTACATGACCTAATTTTCTTTTTTATTCTTTTTATTGGTGAGGAACTTCGAGGATGTTTTCAGATTCTTTTATTTTTTATTATGGATTTATTTTGTACTTAGCGTAAAGTTTGGTTCACTCTCTTTTTCGGTGACAGATAGTAAGAAAATTGTGGTATTTTATGAAAGAAATCAATATTTTTCAAAAAGTTTAAGCTGTGTAAATTTCTCAACAATTGCATGCGAGAGACAATATAATTAAAGGAAACAATAATAAGTATTTATTGATTAGTATTAGCCTTTTAAAGTGCTAAAACCTCGGCGTGGGCAAACACGTTGTGTGTGTGTTCTTTTCGTGTGAAAGAGAATTTATGAACCAAATGTTTTGATAAGCATTAGCAGATAATATTCAATTATTTCGGCTATAAAATAAGAAAATATCAAGAGAACGTAGGACGCACTACTTGGTACGGCCGTGACGGGCCGTCTTTTGCTATAAAATAAATTTGTTTGTAGAACTTATAACCAAATTTGATATCTTAACCGAATATTTTATAACTTTATCCTTTGACATTCTCAGTATTTGAAGAAACTTTGTAAATGTATTAATATGATGGTCAGAAAAAAAAAAAAAAATTTAATACTATGGAAGTAGAGGACGGCCCACGAGAAAAGAGGACGGCCCACGAGAAAAGAGGACGGCCCACGAAAAAGAACACGGCCCAAGGAGGTGCTTCATATAATAGCTCAGCTAAATGAATGAACATACTGTATATGGTTGTGTTACTTGCCTGACAAGAAACCCAATAGATAATCAAAATGTCTTTCTGTAATATACTCAAAGCAGTTTACTGAGGAGACATAGTTGACATAGTTCTAACTCTAAGTGGTCTTCTCACGGTTAGACATGAAAGGTGGCTTCTAAACCACAGAAACCGGTTCACGTAAATTGAAGATCAGACGTGGCCGGTTATATTATTGGTTTTTAAATTTAAGTTGCCTTTCCATAAAACTTCTTGACAACAGTTCCTATAGAAATAAGGAAAGTTTCCATATATAAATTTGAAACTTGAAGTCATTGTTGGTTTATCCTTCTAGTGGTTTCTAGATGAAAATTTAATGTCAATGCGTAAATGGCAGATTTAAGACTTTTCAGACCCGAACCAATCTAGACTTCTTCCTCAAGTAAAACTCGTAGAGCCCAAGGATTTCCGTTTTTCAATCTCTAAAACCCCTTTAAACCCTTCTCTTATATAAAGCTACGAAAACAACATAAAGACACGAGAAATATTTTCATACACATATTCACAAAGTTGTCTATTTTTCAATTTTATTTACAAAATTCAATGTCGGGTCTTCTGCAATTCAATTTTTTCCCAACTGATTTCTACTATCCGAAGCCTAGCCGAGTCGAATGTGTCGACAAGACCAAACCTTGTGATCAATCAGTTTCAACATTCGGATCGAAGACAGAGACGGCGATTGTTGTCGCAGAAAAGAACCAAAGTGGTCTGATTCATTATGTCAAAGGCGAAACAAACCGGTGTGGATCGTCTAATGCTTCTACGTTTCTTGAGTATTCTTCTGATAATTGTAACTTCATCAATTAGACTTTTTTGGATGTTATGTTTTGTTTTTGTGATCACATATAAGTTACTAATATTATCTAAATTGTAGTGTACTTGCAATTACTTCTGAAACGCAAATTTTATTCTCCTTAATCATTACCTAACAACAATAATGGAAGCAACCCATGTGGACTGGTTTCAAGACCATATGTTATATGGAATCACACGCAAAACAAATCTTTTTATTTTCCAATGATACTTCATAATAAATCTATATGGACACGTATATAGAAGTGATTGAGATATGATCATAAGATATTAAGAATTATAACCCATAGAGATTTTAAGAACTAAGTTTAAATAAGCTGCGGCATAGAATAGTGTCAAACCACCATATGTTATAAGGAATCTCACGCGAAACGAATCCTTTTTATTCCCAATGATACTTCTATTATTCCATATCAACAGTGTATATGGACACGCATATAAAAGTCATTGAGATATGATCATAATAATTATAACACCTAGAGATTCTAAGAACGAAGTTAAATAAACTGCAGCATAGAATAGTGTCAACCCACCAATTTACATTCCCATAGTCAAATCCAAACTGAGTCATAACGTCGATAGACAATAGTTAATTCATGAACATAATAAGATCATAAAAGCATAAAGGAAAGAGAACAATTGATACATCAATCGGCAATCCATTTTAAAATGCCCACAAATCAATTAGGGTTTTTTGTTTAACCAAAATCCCGAAGGTTTTATGGAGAGACTCCACTTAGAAGCAAGCGTCCAAGAGACAGCAACAGCACAGAGCAGCAAGACTGCAAAAGTGAAAACCAATGATTCACATTTCTCAATAGGTTTATCAAAATACAAAACAACTAAAACCTTAAACAAATATAAATTCAAGTTTCAACTACTGATACACTCACAAACCAATAACAAGAACACAAATCCAGTGACTTTAAACATACAATGTAGTAAGCATTAGCTACATGCAAACATGTTAGATCATTAAGAATGCAATGTAATTCACTAAACCAACATCACAGAACAACAATTGTGCAGAACAGAGAAGAGAACAAAAAGCAAACAATAGTCAACTCCTAATAAGCAAAAACAAAAGTCAAGGTCTACAGAGGAATTCTCTAGCTGTACCACAGGACTTTTCGAAGAATCTGTAATAGAATATTGTGATAAGGAATATAGTCAAATCCAAACTACACAAAATCTATTGAAAAAGTAATAATTAAATGGATTTAGTTTGACTTACCATCCTTCTAGAAACCCAGGACTGTTCTGTTGTTGATGCTGTGGCGGCGGAGCATATTGCGGCGCGTACGGTGGAGGATATCCTTGTTGAGGATAACCTTGCGGTGGGTAACCACCTTGTGGTGGATATCCCTGAGGAGGATATCCTTGAGGTGGATAAGCATCTTTTGGATATCCCTCCGGTGGATAACCTAAATTCCGAATATACACTCAAAACAATTCAGATCCAACGTAGAAAACCAAAAATTCAGGAGAGAAATAACCAGATCTAAAGATATTAACAATCGTTCTAACAATTGAATCGAATTCACAAATCGAAGCTCCTAAAAAGAAGAAAAAGGACCTTGAGGTGGGGGAACACCGACGGGAGGTTGATTGTACTGACTCATAGTTCTTGATCTCCTGCGAAAAATGTTAAATCGTAGAGATGAAGGAGATCAGGAACCTTATAGATCCAGAAAGTGACGAAAGTTATAGAGAAAGAGAAGGAGAAAGGAAAAGAGGAGAGTGTTTGAAGTAAAACGCGTTTTTGCAGTTATTTTACTTTTCTTTTATTTTTGTTTTGGTTTTATCCAAAATTTAGCGTTTAATTCGATGAACATAACTACTACCAATAATAATAAAAAAATTAATGGAAACAAGTTTCACGCGGTTTCTGGTCTCTTTTGCAGGGAGATTTCTGTTGTTTACTTCTTTTTTAATCATAGACCAAACTTATAAATCCATCGGGAGAATCAGACCAAATAAAAATCCATTGGGAGTATAAACTATATTACTATAATTCATTGATTGATTAACCCATCCTGTTACGTTCTAGGATTCTCTATTATAATCTATGGATTCTTATATTTTACTCTACATCAAAGTTTTTTTTTTATAGAAAAACAATATTTTTGGTTTATCTGATCCAATCCAGTATTGACTTGCTTGAAAATACTGTGGAAACACAATTCTTTTTAAGACAGATTTTTATGGCATGTCCATTGCCTCTTTATCATCCAAACCTTTATTAGAAATCATACGCTTTTAACATGCAAAACCAATCGATAACAAGAAAAAGAGTTAACCCATTAATGTTATATATCTAACCCTTTAACTTTTGATATAAAATTTATTACATTCTGATAAGTCTTCCCAAAATATAAATCATAAATGGTTGATACCTATTATTAGGCTCCGGCAAATAACAACAAATCATAATTAGATCAAACATTATACTATATATTATATTAGAAATTTGTTTCCAACTCGAAACTAAAATAAATATTAAAAAAGAAATATTCACAAATTTTGTACGGAGAGAAAGAAATATAGATGATCAGAAACTAATTTAATTTTTTTTTTCTTGAATGTTCATTGGAAGTAAGTAAAATTCTGGAATTGCTTGAGAGAATTGGCAAACAAGAGGATCTCATTTGTTTGGCTTGATAACTGATACCACAAATATTCTTTATTAATATACTAGACTTCATATGATTTTTGATTGTTTTGTTGTATTTATTATTATAATTTCTTTCCATTAATAAATTGAGAGCCAGATTTTGCAAACTAAAAGATTTTACTTTTATTTTTTTTCTCATCGTTGAATTTTTCATTAATACAGCTTGGTTTTTCTTTTAAATAAAATTTGAGAATTTTTTTGAATTCTAAAAGCTTCCGACTCTAACTTGAACTTATCAGTTTATAATTACCAATAAGCCACTAACAACCAAGGTTACATCTCCTATGTTTTGATTTTTGATTTAGATGTCTATCTTTCTTGATGAAATCAAACAACTTTTTTCAGTTTATAAAAAAATTCACTAATTGAATTTGCTCATAAATAAACGCAATCAAATGTTGATGGACATGTAATAAACATACGCAATTAAATACGTAAAGGTTAGATCAATTATACTTATTATGTAATATACAGATAATTGAATGACCTTACATTTTTATCTATTAATAGGTTGTGTGTTTACATTGACTCTGCCCATATCATTGTTAGAAGGACTCAAAATAACAAATTATGAGTTTAGACTCACTGCAACATAAGAAGTTTACACTAATAAATATAATAATCATTGTTACATAATTTAGAAGAATAAAAATAACAATTTAACAAAACCATAAAAAACCAAAATATAACAAAACCTTTAGTTTAGACTCTGAATATAAACTACAAAATGTTTACATCTATCCTTTTACAAAAAAAGAATTATAAAATATCATAACAAAATTTGTGGTTGTAAAGTTTCTAAGTTTATCAAACAAAAATCGGCTATAACATATTTGAAACTAAAAATCTTGTACACATATCCTAACTTTGTTCATTTTCTAAATTTTTTTGGTTTTTATCATAGAGGTAAATGTTTTCTCTTAAAAAATTGATAGAAAATTTTGCTAAAATTAACAAAAACTATTTTGCGTTTATAATAATAATTTTGATTTATCAAAAAAAAAAATTGTTAGAGTGATGCAGCATAACTTATGGTTGCAGGAAATTCAACTATTTAAATTTTATTTTTTAACATGTTAATTTCTGTTTCTTTGTGATGTTCATTATGCTAACAAAATCAACATTTAATATATTTTATTTAAGTTTACTATAAAAATTCAAATATCATAATATAAATGTTGATTTGTGAGTACTAAATAATGTGTACAAAATAGATGTTAATCTTCGAATCTCATGATCTTCAAAATAAATATTGATTAAAATGTATATATTTTTTTGGCAAAATATGTACAAAATTCAACATTCACTCAAAACATTTATTTTCATTGGTAAGATAGTCTTTTGTATGGTTCCAAAGATTTTATCTTTTTGGAAAGTTGAGTGAACATATGAAATATTTATTACAGTCTAATAAGTTTCTCCAAAATATAAATGATAAATGTTTAAATCTATTATCTCACAAATGACAACAAAATAAGTTAGATGCTGAATTTTATATCATATTAGAAATTTGTTTCAAACTCAAAACGAAAGGATAATGATAATAAAGAGTGACTATAAATCTTGTGTATTTATTAAATTTTAATACCATTGTACTCATTTATCTATTTAACAGACTTGTAATGATAATAACCATTGAGATATGTTTAACATGAAAACATGAAACATTGATAAACTAACTATAATAAAATCATAATTTGAGAAACTATAGTACTTTACAAGTGTCAGTGTGGTTTTATATGCAACTAGCAAGTGCAATATAAAATTAAAAAATTTAAAAGAGATCACAATGTGAGTTTAATGTCTATTCATCATGAGTGGGTTAGGCCCATTAGATAATTAATGGGCTTCTTTTGGATTAGTTAAGTTTTTTCCCAACCTTATCCGAATAAAAAGATATTTTAAGAAAGAGAATAATCAATTTACTTTTTTGCCAGTAGCCAACAGGATTAGAACGAAAGGAAGTCAATTAAAGCCAACAGTAACGCGTCAACACGTGGACGGCAGATCACTCATTTCCATGTTAGGTATGGTTCCAAACCTACCCACTTGTCTCTCACATTTTATTTTGCCTCGGAGTAACGAACCTTAGCTTCGTATACCGAACCTGACTTTATATATTACTTCTTCTTCTTCTGATATTCTTGCAACGTAGGTTCTGGTGATTGATCCTAATCCGTAAAGCTTTTTCAAAAAATAGAAGAAGAAATTTGATTTTCAAGTAGCAGAAGATATTTTCTCGGCTAAGGTAAAGATCTGATGCTGTAATCATATACTTCTCGATCAATTTTCTATGTTTGATGTTCGTGAGTTTTGATCGGTTTGTTTGGTGGAAAATGAAGTGATTGTATCTTCTGGTATTAGATCTTTGTGATGATCGACGATTTATCTAAAAGCTTCATGGATTTTGACTTCGATAGTCGATGATCTATATATATCTTCAGATCTTCCGATACTTAATCCAACTTCAAATGATCGGAAATTAGTAGTTGCTTCGTTTGCAGATCTGAAACATATATAGATCTCTCTGTTTCATCGTGTAGTCTATGAACTGTGCGTCTATGTTGTGATTGAGCAGTTAGACATGAGTTTGATCTGAATTTGTTTGTTTATTTGCAGATCTAGAGTTATTAAGAATGGCGATGGTTTCAGGAAGACGATCTACTTTAAATCCCGATGCACCGCTCTTTATTCCAGCAGCTGTACGACAAGTGGAAGATTTCTCTCCGGAATGGTGGCAATTAGTGACAACTTCGACTTGGTACCATGACTACTGGATCAGCCAGCACCAAGGTCCTGACGGTTTCTATGACAACGGTGAGAACCAAAATGGTGGTGGAGAAGTTGATGTAGCTGACCTTCTTCCTGAATCATTTGATTTTGATGACATGGAAGATTTCTTTGACACTGATTCCGCTCAATTCGATCAAGGATTCGATGGACAGATGTACTACCAAGAACCTTCTGAATTTGGTAAGTTAGTTCGATTCATCGAATGCACAAACAATTCAGAATACAGATATTTGTGAAGACTAATTGTTTGTTGCGTATCATCATCAGGCTTGGGCAAAAATGGTGAGATGGTTAAGAAGTATACTGGAAACAGGAACCATAAACCAATTGTGGAACCAGCAAAGTATGCAGAAAAGCCAGCAAAATGGGGAAATCAGAGGGTTGCTGCACCGAGAAACATTCACCAGCCTCGTTGAAGAAGAGAGGATTTGGTTTGTGGTTAACTAGTCAGGAGCAGTTTGGTCTGTATCTTAGCACTGTACCTTTGTAATTTTTAGTATTTGCTTCCACGAAAAACACATGTAACTTTGTACCTTTATGATGTTCATTATCAACTTGTTTTTATCACAAAAATGTAAAAACATAAAAATTGTAAACTTTGAAGAGATATGAGAACTAGAGTTTCTTTCTACTACTCTCTGAACTATATCGATGATCAATTTAACCAAAATGGGTAAGTACCATGTATCATGAATACTTAGCGTGAGTTAGGCCCATTAGATCATTAATGGGCTTATTTTGGGTAAGTTGTGTTTTTTCCCTACCTTATCTTAATACCTTATCCGAATGAAAAGATATATTACTTCTTCTTGCAACGTTGGTTCTGGTGATTGATCCTAATTCGTAAAGCTTTTTATAAATAAAGAAGAAGAAATCTGTTATTCGAGTAGCAGAAGACATTTTCTCGGCTAAGGTAAAGATTTGTCGTTTTGTAAGCTTATTGTACTCGATCTTCTCCGTTTAATCTAAGTGCTATCTACTTAGGCTCTTTGTCCACCTTTCATATTTTATCATTTCTAACAGTAATCATTTTCAGCTCTGAAGACTCAAAAAGATGGCTATCGCCATTGCCTCTGCTCTCACTTCCACACTCACTTTACCAATAAGCAGAGTAGAATACACAGCTCAAAGAAGCGGAAGATCAGTAGTATGTGCATCACGCGATTCACGCGCCGGTGGAAGAATGAGCGACCGTGTAATGGTTCGTGCTGGCAAAGAAGTTTCTAGTGTTTGTGTTCCACTTCCACCGGACCGTCCTGTGTGGTTCCCTGGTACCTCTCCACCTGAATGGCTCGATGGCAGGTTCATAATTGATTTTTCTTCATTCTACTCCTTCCAATAAACATTCCTTTGACTTCAACAATTCCTTCCTGCAGTCTTCCCGGTGATTTCGGTTTCGATCCTCTCGGTTTAGGTACGAAATCAAAACAAACAATCCGGTTTAAGTAGATTTTTTCACTTAACCAGTTTCTGTTTCTTAGGCTCTGATCCAGAGACACTCAAATGGTTTGCACAAGCGGAACTCATCCATAGCCGGTGGGCCATGCTAGCCGTAACCGGAATCCTAGTACCGGAATGTCTCGAGCGGTTAGGTTTCCTCGAGAATTTCTCGTGGTACGACGCAGGGTCTCGTGAGTATTTCGCTGATTCCACTACACTATTCGTGGTTCAATTAGTGTTAATGGGCTGGGTCGAAGGTAGAAGATGGGCCGATTTAATAAAACCGGGATCTGTTGACATAGAACCTAAATACCCACATAAGGTGAATCCTAAACCGGATGTTGGTTATCCTGGAGGTTTATGGTTTGATCCGATGATGTGGGGAAGAGGTTCACCTGAACCGGTAATGGTTTTGAGGACTAAAGAAATCAAAAATGGACGACTCGCGATGCTTGCTTTTGTTGGGTTTTGTTTCCAAGCTACCTACACTAGTCAAGATCCAATTGAGAATCTCATGGCTCATATTGCTGATCCTGGTCATTGCAACATCTTTTCGGTAAGCTAAATTTTGATGGTTATTATCATCATGACGATTGACAAAATGTATATTGATCAGGTACTTCTTTTGTAGGCCTTTACATCACAATGATGAGGATGAGCTTTTGGCACAATATAATTCTTTTTTTTTTTTTATAATTAATTTATATAAAAATATATAAGGAGATATGGATGTTGAACTTTTGTATATAGTATCACTCGTCGTTGTTATAATTCCTGCTTGATTTGTTTAACATGTAAATTGCGAAGAAACAAGACGAGAGAATGAGCATTATTACAATGTATAAGTCTTTTGCCAAAAAAAATGACGTAACGACTTGTAATGTATAATTGGTTATTGCACCATTAAACAAATATACTGTAACCATACGAAGCTGAAACTGGTATGGTTAATTTATCGGTTTGGTTCAATTCAATTTCGTGTGATTACTTCATTTCAATTCTCAACTGTCAAACCAAAAATCAGGTTAGTAACCAAATTAGATCGATAAATCAATTTGATATTGGTTCGACTGAATATTGCAATTAGTATGGGGATAAGTAGTTTTACAATTTTTGGTCACTAACCTGATTGCAATATTCAAGTTGGGCTTTATATCAACCTATCCAAAATTCAGGGCTTTTTCAATGATTTTTGAAAGTGCAGGGGTTTTCCTGATATTTTTCTCGTTTTATTTTTATTAAACTTTTGTTTTTTTTTTTTTAAATCCCGCTCTAAAATTTAGCCTGGCGCCAAAGAGAGCATCGGCGATGCAGTCTTCTCTATACCCTAACAACAGAGTGAGAATCTCAGGTTCGTATGGAATTTAGGGTTTTCAGTATTTTAGCCCTACCAGATTTTGAATTAGGTCAGAGTATTATTCTATTCGTGTTCAACTGTTAAATTAGAACCTTTTTTCTATTGGTCTGAAGAGAGGGATACAATCGTTTCTGCGTATCCGAAAGAAACCATGTTTCTTCTTCTTAATCCACGAGATGAAGATGATCTTACCAAATCCCATCTTCAGGTGAGTGAACTCTGACCAAAGCATTTTTCACAGTTGATTTCTTATGATAAAAAGACATTCCTATAGGGATTTTATTGCTCTAACTCGTTCAGGAAGTGTTGAAGTTATATAGCAAAGAGTTACCTGACATGAAATACGCTTCAAACACTGGGAAGCAATCTTCTTTCCTTGAACGATGTGTCTTCAAAGGGTAAATCTTCTCTTTTTTGAGTTTTCCATAACCATTCTCTTTACTTTTTTCTCAAGCTGAATTTATCGCCATAAAGAGTTCTTTTGGCCTTTTTTTTTCTTTTTTTTTCTCTCTATAATCATTGAGGATGGAACCCATTTTTGATATTAAGAAGAATAGAAGAAATCATCTAATGCTCTTTTTGACAATTGCACTCTCTTGCAGAAAGTATTGTTCATTGGTTTTGAAGTCCACGCTTAATGGAGTCTCAGATGAGGTAAATAATAAGCTTTAGTTATTTGCTCTAGCAGGTACTTGATAAAATACAGCCTGGGCCCTGGAACAATCTTGATCCTACGTGTATTCTATGTAATTTTATTGATATTTCAGCACTTAAAAATTTGCTGTTTTGTTCCAACAGGCAGAATCTGTTTTCTGGATCTGCCAATGAATTGCATTTTGGGTTGTCTGCTTTACAGCATCTGAATTGATTATATGGCGTGTGCTTTTTGTAGATCTTAGCTGCAATCACCTATCAAATAGTCCCTGCTGATACACAGTATGCTGAGATACCTCTTGCGGCTGTATCATATGCACACCAGAAAAAGGTTCGTAATAGGAATAGCTCTATCTGTGAAATGCTTCACCTAAGGTCCTGTGTTTTTGTAGGTTTATATAAGTTCCATGTATACATATTGCAAACTTGGTTATTGTAGAAGTGTAAGCTGGTTTTACTAAAGATAGTTTGCTAGGAAACTCATCAGAAAACTATATAAATGACTTTTGTTAATATATTTTCAGGGTTTTGGTAAATTAGTCTATGAAGAATTAATGAGGAGGCTTCATAGTGTTGGCATTCGAACTATATACTGTTGGGCTGACAAAGAATCTGCAGGATTCTGGCTTAAACAGGTGACTATAATAATTACTATGTTTAGAATTCTTGGAGTTTTATCTTTATAGTTTTTTAGATTCAAACTAAACTATCTTCTGAACTACTCGGGTGAACGGTTTCAAGTAACATTTTGCAAAATTTCCAGGGATTTACAAAATTAGCGGAAGTAGACCAGAAAGGAAAAGCAAAGAAGTTGCACATTAAGTCTAATATTCGAAAAGCCTTGTGTTTTCCCGGTGGTTCAACCCTCATGTTTTCTCATCTGAAAAAGGAATTTCCTCTGAATCCTTCAAACCTTGAGAGTTACTCTTCGTGGAAAAATCAATGTGATGGTTCTCCACTCTCAGCAAGAAATAACTGCACAGGTCTTCTGGCTGGAGATTCAGTTGAACTTGGAGAGAGCTTTGGTGAAAGCCTATATCTTGACTGTAAGTTTATAAGTTCAATGTTAAGACACTTATTTTGTTTCAATTTTTCATCAGATACCGAAAATGAATCTGAGTATATATATAGATGAAGTAACTCGCACATGTTCATTTTTTGATGCCACATCATGAAACATTTTAATTTTAAAACTTTGGAAAAAACCCTCTGAAATTTCTGTTATAATGTGCCATACACAGGTCATTCTGGTATGAGAAGTCCAATGGATTCGACCACAGTAAAAAAATACAATAAGATGATCTCTGATCAACCTGCCACAGCTGACAGTGACACCAAATGCTCCCCATCGGGGTTTAAGAGATCTTGGGAACCTTCACTGTCTTCTCTACAATCCAAAAGGATAAGGGCAAACCAGAACAATGACTCTATGATACCAACAATAGATTTGGCTCTGAGTTCAGCAAAGCACTTGAAAGACAGTTCTTCTTCCCAATGCAAAGCGGCGACTAGGATGTCTGAGTCTCTGTTCGACATGGAAGTTCGTCCAAATGGGCAATGCTATAGAATACTGCTGATGGACATTTGCGATGAAAACAAGAAAGCTTGGCTAACAGAGGTATATATACACTTATAAGTCAATTGTGCCTTATATATATGTGTGTTATATATTTACCTTATTTGTCTTCTGATTTCTGTGCAGGTAATAAGAAAACTTGGTGGTGTTGTTACTTTGGATGGTACAACGAGCACACACATTGTCACTGGAAAAGTTCGGAAAACACTGAATCTCTGTACTGCTCTTTGCTCTGGGTTAGTCTCAAAATCACTGGCATCATTTTGACCATTGTAAACTTATGCGTTTATCATAACTATGACATAATTAGTGGTCTTGCAGAGCTTGGATAGTATCACCAAGTTGGTTAAAAGAAAGTTTCCGTGAAGGAAGATTTACAAGTAAGAAGAGATCAAACATCTTGTGAATTAACCTATATCTGGGGGGTATTTACTCTCAAGTTGTCTGAATTCTAATGTTAATTCTTCTTGTTTACTCATCAAATAGATGAATCCTCACACATATTACACGATGAGGACTATCAGTTGAAATATGAAACAGATCTAAAAAGCACAGTACTCAGAGCAAGAGCTAGACCTAACTCGTTGCTCAAAGGATATGACATATGCGTTGGACCAAACATTGAGTTGCCTTCTAATACTTCATCTGCTATCATCAAATCTGCAGGTGGAAATGTAAGTTACAGCTTCTTTCAAATATTCTTTCAGCATATGAATCCAAAAATTGAAACCTTTTGCGGAATTTTCAGGTGATAAGAAGAGTGAATAAGGTAAAGGAGGCATCAAAAACGATATACATTGGGTGCGAAGAAGACACAGTTGGAGCTTTATTTGCAGCAAAGAAAGGAGCTTGGACATTCAGCAGCGAATGGTTAATGAACTGTGTCATGAAGCAACAACTTGAGCTTCAAGTTCCTCAGTTTGTTGAGTCTGTGTTATGATTCCTCAATAAAGAACTACACATCCTCATACTTGAGCTGGTCTAGTATAATGAGCTGTAATGTAAATTCAGAAACCGAGGTCTATTAATCTCATTACCCCCTTAACAACTTAGAATATGTGAAGCCAAACCAATCATGAAATTACTACACATGTTCACTCTAAAATGTCATAAAACTTCTTTACTGTACAATAATGTCGACTTCACATTTAGTAGAGCCTCTTGGGATTTTCGGTAGATCTTCAAGAATATACTTTTCTGTCCATGAAGCTTTTGTCATCTGTAGAGTGATTTTCTTGACGATTGCTGAATTCTCTAAGAAGTACCTTACTATCTTCATATCTGCAGCACATTCCGTGATTGGGACAGAGATTTTTATAAACTTGAGAGACGACTGCAAACATGTAGGCACAGATGAAAAACTCATTTGACTCATCTCTTCATTACCGGCTTGCCAATACTGAATTCCAAAAAGGAAAAGAGAGGGGATTAAAAAGATAGCCAGAGTGTTCATAGAGATGAAAAAAATCTTTGGGTTGAGCATATCAATACCAAGTCAAGGGATTTAAGATTGGGGCAGCTCTCAAGAAAAGTTGGCAAACATTTCAAATCACATGCATATAGCCCACAAACCAAGCAGGACATGTAACCAAATTGAGGCAGTGGTTCTACTTTCGAGTATTGAAAGATGCTCTAGAATCAGAGAGAAAAGAATGTGGAAGTCAAACACTTTCATGATGAAATAATGTGTGCACATTTTTGAAACAAGAAAAATGTCATTTTAACATTGGAAGTTACAAAAATCATTGATTAAACATTAAACTTTGGATGTGGTTGATTAAACCTTCAATTTATTTGTTGACTTTTGAAAACACCCTCAACTTTGTGTTTGAAAGCCAAAATGGTTTTTGAAAGTTTGATTCTCTTCTTATCCTCGTTTTGAAGAACCTTTAAGCTTGATTTGCTCTTTTCTTTCAATAATGAGCTCAGATTCATCGGTCTATAGTATCGAAGATAATATGCTAAACCAATGAATTTGAGCTTATTTTTGAAAGAAAAGAACAAATCAAGCTTAAGGGTTCTTCAAAACGAAGATAAGAAGATAATCGAACTTTCAAAAACCATTTTGGCTTTTGATTTCGGAGTCAATTTTGATTTGAGGTTTGCGAAAGGTTTAATTGGCCGAGTCAACGCAAAGTCGAAAGATTTTTCAACAGTCAACAAAAAATTGAAGGGTTAATGAAACACATCCAAAGTTCAATGTTTAATCAACAATTTTTGCAACTTCCAATGTTAAAATGACGTTTTTCCCTATTTGAAACATATATACCGGCATTGAAACATATACCTTGAACGTGTCCGCACATATATTCATATCCCCAACCCTTGAAATTCCGGAGAGAAAACTGCGGATGTTACTTCTCTTCGACTCACCAAAGCGAACAGAAATATCTAACTTGGCATTAGACTGCCAATTGTTTACTATGATGCTTTCTCTATTATCATCAAGGATAAGCAAATCGCATAGTAGAGGAGTATCAATCACAAGTCCAGGAATAGGCTCAAAAGAGTAAGGCCTAGCCCGAGTTAGACAGAGCTTCTTTAGGGACCGAGAGTGCACCTGTAAGCCTTTCTTATCATCATCATCGAAATAAATCTTTAACTCTTCCAAGACAGGACATCTTGACACGAGTTTCTTGAAAGTGGCTTTATTGGAACACGAAAAGTATTCTAAATGCATAGTCTTCAGACTAGGGAATGACAGAAACTCAGCATCATCAAAGATGACCTTATGGAGATGCAAATAAACCAATGTCTCACATTTATAGAGGCTTAGCTGGTTTGTATGAACCTGAAGATCTCCATAACAAGCGAACTCTAGATGTTGGATCTTACGCTTAGCTGCAGCATCCGTCCATGCAGTGAGATAAGAAACATCATCAAAAAAACCTTATATATTTCCATTAATAGATAAAACGAGCTTTTGAAGGCATGAAACTCTGTTGGAATGGAAAAATCTATCACCAAAACTCGCAAAGGCATCAAAATCTTGGAATTTTTGGGAGGCCAATTTCAAACTAGAAATCCAAAGCCAAAGATTCTTCCATCGGGTGGATAAAACGCTTGTTTTAACCGATTCCTTTGTTGGAAGATGATTAAGTATTTGACATATCAAAGAATCAGGTAATTGGCTTATTCTATCTTCCTTAATCACAACCTAATTAACATTACCAGAAATTAATAAAAACCCTAGATTAGCAAACATAGATCTCAAACAAAGAAAAAAAGTTAAGAATAGATAAGAGAATAAAAGGAAAACGTGTATTAAGACAATTCGACAAAAAAAACCATACATAGCTAAGTTAACAAGGAGATAGTCTTAGAGCATCTCCATCAATAGAATTCTTATTTGAGATTTTAAACAAATAAAATATTATTATTTTTATAAAATTTTATATTTTATTTAAATTTTATTACAAAAAGAAAAATGGTTCAATGAGATAAAACACCTATGTACATGAGTTTCTTATTTTAGATCTTTAAGGTTCTTCGAATCCTTATTTAAGAACCTCTAAATCCTCTCTCTTTTCCTTTTCTACTTTTTTTTTTCTTTTTTAATGTTAAATACTTACACAAGATCTCCCTACTAGAGGTGGTCTTAGCAGTGTAAAATTAATTCTCAAAGAGAAAACAGAGATGTCAAGAAACCTATAGAAGATGTAAAAAGGTTTCTTATCACAATAAAATCAAAGGTCTCGAGTTTATATACTTATACAGAGAGAAGCTAAATATTCATGGGTTTCGTATGGCCCAATAAAAAACAAAATTAAATATTGAATCAAATCCTAACAAATTCTTCTCCAATATATCTTCTTATTCTGATCCAACTTATCTTCTTGTTTCTCAGCATGATCATGAAGAGAAAATAGTCAACACTGAATTAACATTAGACTTTTAAAATTAAAAGAACTAAAAAAAACTTCCTGTGGTAAAATCGTCAACACCAAATTAATATTTTATTAGTCATTGAATCAGATCAAACTTTTGATAACCAATCAAATCTAATTTTGAAGATTTGATATAAAATTATAACATATTAATTTATTTTATTTAATTATTATTTCACCTATTTTTTAAAAATCTTATTTTGATAGAAGTAGTATTATCAAAATATAAAAAGATGACTTAATTATAAATATAGTATTTTGGAAACTCCAAAGAGTAACTCAAGTGAGGAAATTACATGTATTTCTGAAAGTCATAAATTTATTACGATAATACCATTATGATTTAATTTTTTAAAATAATCATTTGTTTTGTTTTTTCTTCGACGAAGAAGAAGAAGAAACAATGAAATTTTTTTAATAGATTTTGTTGTGCTTTTGTGTTGATTTCTTAAAGTTTTAGGTATTCTATAGTCATTTTCATCACCCCTCTAAGGTATGAGTTCATTAGCTTTATTTTCATGGAAGTTCACGACTCCAAAATTGCAGATTTTCCATATAATTTGAATTTGAGGGTTTTGTTGAGTGAGTTGAGTTGCGTTGTGTTGAATATTGGTTGGGTATCTTGATTAGAACACAAAATTACAAGGCTAATGAGTTAATTTTGAAAAGTTAGGTTGAAGATGATGAATAGTGACGAAAAACATACAAAACCTTGAAGGAAAACCTACAACAGAAAAAATGTTTTATAGCGATAAACCTACAAAATACTAATAACAAACCTACAAAACATGTGAACTAAGTCGACAATGACAAACCTACAAAACAAAAATTATAAACCTACAAATAAGGAAAATAAACTAGTTGCTGAAGGCGCAAAAGTAAACCTCCAATGCGCAAACACTAAATATAACCAACTTTAACCTACATTACAAGATCCGTAAGACCAGAACGAAGAAGTACTAAAACCTACAATACTTGGAAGAAAACCTACAACATAGAAGAATGTTTTACAGTGATAAACCTACAAAAATAAACATACATCAAACATAAAACAAAGCAGGAGAAATAATATACATGGAAGGCATGAGAGATAAACCTACAATGAAGAACAATATTTTACAAAGATAAACCTACGTCAAAAAAAAAAATACTAAAACCTACAATACCTGAAATGAAAACCTACAACATAGAATGATGTTTTTCAGCGAGAAACCTACAAAACACTAACAACAAGCCTATAAAAGAAAAACTTACATCAAACAAAAAATAAACCTACAAAGCAAGATAAACCATAAACCTACATAACCAACCTTGACCATACAAACCCACATAATTGACTTTCCAAACCTACAAAAGAACGCTAATCTTGTGATATGAAATGAAATAAACCTACAATGCATTAGTTATAAACCTACACCAAACGTCGTTGACAACTGAAAATAAACCTACCACGAAGACAACAAAAACTTACAAAGCCTGATTAATTAAATCAACTACACCCTAGAGACAAACCTACAAGAAAGACGACAAAAACTTACAAAACCAAAACCGTATTACATAGCCAAAAATAAAATCTACAACAGGAGACAAATCTAGTGATTCAAGGTTAATTAAACCTACAATGCCTTACGTATAAACCTACAACAAACGATGATACCAACTAAAAATAAACCTACAAGGAAGACGATAAAAACCTACAAAACCAATACCGTAAATCTACATAGCTGACAACAAAACCTACAAAATGAGACAAATCTAGTAATTCGAGGTTAATTAAACCTACAATGCGTTACGTATAAACCTACAACAAACGATGATACCAACTAAAAATAAACCTACAAGGAAGACGATAAAAACCTACAAAACCAATACCGTAAATCTACATAGCTGACAACAAAACCTACAAAATGAGACAAATCTAGTAATTCGAGGTTAATTAAACCTACAATGCGTTACGTATAAACCTACAACAAACGATGATACCAACTAAAAATAAACCTACAAGGAAGACGATAAAAACCTACAAAACCAATACCTTAAATCTACATAGCTGAAAACAAAACCTACAAAATGAGACAAATCTAGTGATTCGAGGTTAATTAAACCTACAATGCGTTACATATAAACCTACAAAAAAGATGATACCAACTAAAAATAAACCTATAAGGAAGATGATAAAAACCTACAAAACCAATACCGTAAATCTACATAGCTGAAAACAAAACTGACAAAATGAGACAAATCTAGTGATTCGAGGTTAATTAAACCTACAATGCGTTACATATAAACCTACAAAAAAGATGATACCAACTAAAAATAAACCTATAAGGAAGATGATAAAAACCTACAAAACCAATACCGTAAATCTACATAGCTGAAAACAAAACTGACAGAATGAGACAAATCTAGTGATTCGAGGTTAATTAAACCTACAATGCATTATGTATAAACCTACAACAAATGATGATACCAACTCAAACAAACCTACAAGGAAGACTAGCAAAACCAACAATGAAGACTACGAAAACCTACAATGAATGATGAACTAAATCGAGAACACATGGGATACAAACCTACAAGCGTAGACCCGGATTTCCCACAAACCTACAAAGAATAACACACAAACCTACAAAACATGAACTATATATCTACAACGCTTCAACATTAAACCTACATTGAACGAGAAATGACTTGTCGACGTTCAACAGCAAAACCTACAAAAACTATTACAAAAACCTACAAACACATTCTATAAATCGACATGAAATGATAACTAAACCTATAATACATGAGAAACTAAAACCTACAAAGGAGACTTTTAAAACCTACATAACTGGACACATAAACTTACGTAACTAGAAAAATAAACTTATATACACCAAAAAGATTTATCGTTTTCCACGCGCGGTGACGTGGAATTACTCATTAATGGCAGTTTTGTAATTTTTTTTTGGTTTTTCAAGAAAACAAGGGTAAAACTGCTTATTTCACCTTGAAAGACTAGATTTACAAACTATATCTTTTTCGTAATTAACCTATCTTTCTAGACTAGTTTTGCAATTCACCCATATAAAAATGAATTTTTCTTCTTCACGTTATGATTTGAATTTTAGGAAACAAACATATATTGGCAATTGCATTCTCTTGCAGAAAGTACTGTTCATTGGATCTGAAGTCCGGGCTTCATGGAGTCTTAGGTGAGGTATATACTAAGCTTTAGTTATTTGCTCTAGTAGTACTTGATCAAAAACAGCCTAGGCCCTGGAACAATCTTGAACATACATGTATTCTATGTAATTCTATTGAAAATCTTAGCACTTAAGAATTTGCTGTTTTGTTCCAACATGCAGAATCTGTTTTTTTTCATCTGGCAATGAACTGCATTTTGGATTGTTTGCATTACAGTATTATATGTGTAAACTAAACTCGATTAAACCAATACACTATTTCTAATATATTGCATCTCAATTGAATATCTGGTGTGTGTTTTTTGTAGATCTTAGCTGCAATCACCTATCAAATAGTCCCTGCTGATACACAGTAGGCTGAGATACCTCTTGCGGCTGTAACATACACACACCAGAAAAAGGTTCGTAATAGTAATAGCTCTGTTTGTGAAATGCTTTACCTAAGGTCTTGTGTTGAATGGAAGGTTTCTGTAAGTTCCATGTATACATATTGCATACTTGGTTTTTAAGTGCTTTGAAAAAGTGTACACTGGTTGTTCTAAAGATAGTTGGCTTGAAACTCATCAAAAAACTATATAGATGAGTTTTAATTTATATGTTTTCAGGGTTTTGGCAAACTCATATTTGAAGAAGTATTGAGGAGGCTTCACAATGTCGGCATTCGAACAAAGAATCTGAAGGATTCTGGCTTAGACAGGAGACTATAATTATCACTATGTTCTTGGAGTTTTATCTTTATAGTTTTTCGGATTTGAACTAAACTATCTTCTGAACTACTCAGGTGAATGCAAAATTTTCAGGGACTTACAAAATTAGCGGAGGTAGACCAAAAAGGAAAAGCAAAGAAGTTGCAGATTAAGTCTAATATTCGAAAGCCTTGTGTTTTCCTGGCTGTTCAACCCTCATGTTTTCTCATATCTAGGAAAGAAATCTCCTCTTAATCCTTCAAACCTTGTGAGTTAGGATTAAAAGGAGCTAATCCTAATAGCAATAGGTTTTAACAAAGGTTGTTAAGTTCTATAAATACCTTAGATGAGTTTGTGTCTAAGGTAAGATTTTGAGTTGGTTAATTTTTGAGTTATATTTCTAAGCAATAAAGAAAAGCAATTTCTTTAATAAAGTGTTAAGCACAGCATCAAAGTAATCTCATTAGCAAATTCGATCCTTCAATATATACGTTTTCAGGGTTTATACACTTCTAAGTCAATTGTTAACTGGTTTTCATTATGACTATTTTGTATAATATGATTTCTCATAACTATGTATTAGTTGTTCGGGTGGATTTTGGATCACTTCGACTGTTGTTCTTCGAGTCATTCAAATCCGAATTAGGATTGAACAATCTCACATGATCAAGCTGGAAAGATGTACTCCGCAAACTGACTTATAATCCCTGTTAAGAACAAGTCACCAAAAGATGTAATTAGAACACAACTTAATCAAAGCTTTGATGTATAACATTAATAAAAGATTGTACATAATAGAAAAAAAGAACTTACGATCAATTACAGTTTAGTTGGAGACGAGAACGAGATACATACCTCTCCACCAAGAAGTCAAGTTATTGTCTAGACATTGAAAATGACTAAATACCTTCATCTCTCTTTCGTGTTTTGCTCGAGCCTCAAACCAATCACGCGTTGCACAATGATGTGCCTTCACTGACTAGAAGAGCAACAAGAGTTAGGCACAGTGGATTAACTGTTAGATTTGATAAGATAAAGATGAGATTGAGAAAGATTGAGAGCCGAGAGATTACGAGATAGAGAGAGGCGAGAGAGTAAAGATGTAAGAAGAGATTTCTATCTCATTAGTTTATTACAAATGTACATACATGGTATATATAAACAAAGTTGACTAGATGTACACTAATCTATACACATAAACACGGCAAATACAAACATACAACAAGGGACAAAAGTTACTTGAAATGTAAACAAGCTTTGAGGAAAGAAGGAGAGAAGACTTTCCCTCTTAATGCCAACCGTCACATGTTAATCCCAAGGGAGACATGTGACCTTGATCTATCACCATCGGCCATCTAGAACATAAAAGGGATGTTGATGGTTTGTTGGTTCCATTTGAATTACACCACAGCACTTTTGGTTAGAGAGAAACCACATTATGCTTCTTGTTGCTTCTCACTCAAGTATCAATTACTTGACACTCAAGCTAATGTTTAACATCAACTACATTGTTCATCAATTCCCAACCTGAAATTTCTTGATGTTGAGTTATAATTCATTCAAAGGCTCTTATTAAAGAACATATGCTCTTACAATATGCAGATTACATCATCAGCAGAGAATTGAAATTTATTCTGAGATTCAAATTTTTGAGAAATCATCACCAGAGAATTGAATATAGTAATACGGGGACATCATCAACAGTAATTGAAGTTTATTCTGAGATTCAATTATCCAATATTGAGATATAATATGACACGCCTTACTGAGATACATATATCTCTTGTGTTATAATCACTCAGGAAACATTGGGACAATAGGGACATCATTAGCAGATTATTGAGCTTTATTCTGAGATTCAATTATTGAATGACAAGCATTAGTGAGATACTTGTATCTCTGTTTCAAGCTACTTAATCACTCAAGGCAACATCGGGACAATAGGGACATCTTTAGCAGATTATTGAGCTTTATTCTGAGATTCATATAATTTGACAAGCCTTACTGATACATATATCTCTGTTTTAAGCTATTTTGCTTGTGTAATTCAGGCAACATCGGGACAATAGGGGCAATGTACCCAAGTTAGAAATCGGACAAACCACAATCATATAATGTGTAGTCCCTTTCTTTTGGGTTTGAAGAAAACAAATCTTTTTAAATAGATGAAGCTTCACACATATTACACGACGAAGACAATTAGTTGAAATATGAAGCAGATCTAAAAAGCACAGTTCTTAGAGCAAGAGCTAGACCTAACTCGTTGCTCAAAGGATATGACATATGCGTTGGACCAAACATTGAGTTTCCTTCTAAAACTTCATCTGCTATCATCAAATCTGCTGGTGGAAATCTAAGTATTCACTACAGCTTCTTTCAAATGTTCATCAGCATATGAATCCAAAAATTGAAATCTCTTGGGAATTTTCAGGTGATAAGAAGAGTGAATAAGGTAAAGGAGTCATCAAAAACGATATACATAGGGTGCAAAGAAGACACAGTTGGAGCTTTATTTGCAGCAAAGATAGGAGCTTGGACATTCAGCAGCGAATGGTTAATAAACTGTGTCATAAAACAACAACTTGAGCTTCAAGTTCCTCAGTTTGTCGAGTCTTTGATATGATTCCTCAATAAAGAACTACACTTCATAATATTTGAGCTGGTCTAGTATAATGAGCTGTAATGTAAATTCAGAAACCAAGGAGCAACACTAAAGATCTATTAATATCATTACCAACAACTTAGAATAAGTGAAGCCAAACCAACCATGAAATTACTACACATGTTCACTCTAAATGTCATAAAACTTCTTTATGAATAATAATGTCGACTTCACATTTAGTAGAGCCTCTTGGGATTTTCGGTAGATCTTCAAGAATATACTTTTCTGTCCATGAAGCTTTTGTCATCTGTAGAGTGATTTTCTTGACGATTGCTGAATTCTCTAAGAAGTACCTTACTATCTTCATATCTGCAGCACATTCCGTGATCGGGACAAAACCTAACTCGTTGCTCAAAGGACATGACATATGCGTTGGACCAAACATTGAGTTGCCTTTTTAAACATCATTTGCTATCATCAAATCAGCTGGTGGAAATGTAAGTTACAGCTTCTTTCAAATGTTCTTTCAGCATATGAATCCAAAAATTGAAATCTTTTGGGGAATTGTCAGGTGATAAGAAGAGTGAATAATGTAAAGGAGGCATCAAAAACAATATACATAGGGTGCAAAGAAGACACAGTTGGACCTTCATTTGCAGCAAAGAAAGGAGCTTCCATGTTTAGCAGCGAATGGTTAATAAACTGTGTCATGAAGAAACAGCTTGAGCTTCAAGTTCCTCAGTTTGTTGAGTCTTTGTTATGATTCGAACTTGAGATCTATTAATATCATGATTACCACCTTAACAGCATAGTTTAAGAAAGACCAAACCAACCATAATTTACTAATTACAAAAAAACTCTAAATATCAAAAAACTCTAAATACCAAACCAAGCCAAGCCAAGTCCATTATATATATCCGCTCTAAATGTCATAAAATTCTCTACTGTTAGTAGAAGGCCAAACAGAAACGTGGACTTCACATTTAGTAGAGCCTCTTGGAATTTCTTGAGGATTGCTGAATTCTCTAAGAAGTACCTTACTATCTTCATTTCTGCAGCATATTTTATGATTGGGACTGCGATATTTATAAACTCGAGAGACGACTGCAAACACTTAGGCACAGATAAAAAATTCAATTCACTCCTCTCGTCATCAGCATCTTCCCAATTCTGAATTCAAAAAGAAAGATAAGAGAAGAATGTTCATAATGATGATAAAAAACTCATTGGGTTGAGCAGATCATTACCAAGTCAAGGAAGTCAGACACTTTCATGATGAAATAATTTGTGCCTGTAAAATACCGGCATTGAACTATATACCTGGAAAGTTTCCTCCATTATTGTCATATCTCCGACACTCGAAATTCCGGAGAGAATCACTCACAAATCCAGGAACAGCCCTAAAGTTCAAATATTTATGTCGAATTAAAGTGAGCCTCTTAAGGGACTGAGAGTGCACCTGGAAGCCTTTATCATCATCCTCAATGAAATTAATCTCTAACTCTTCCAAAACAGGGCATCTTAAGACGAGTTTCTCGAAAGCAACTTTATTGGGATACGAAACATATCGTAAATGCATAGTCTTCAGACAAGGGAATGAAACCAACTGGGCATCATTAAAGGTTCCCCTAATAAGTTTTAAAGATACCAATTTCTGACATTTATAGAGGCTTAAGTGGTTCCTATGAACCTTAAAAGATCCATGCCAGTGAAACTTTAGATGTTGGATCTTACGCTTAGCTGCAGCATCCATCCATGAAGTGAGATACAAGACATCTTTAACAGTACTGTTTTTATCTTCATAAATAGTTACATTGAGCTTTTGTAGGCATGCAACTATGTTAGGATCAAAAAATCTATCACCAAAACTCACAAAGGCATCAAATCTTGGAAATATAGGGAGTCCAATTCGAAATTATGAACCCAAAGCCAAAGATTCCTCCATCTGGTGGATAAAACGCTTGTTCTAACCGATTGCATTGTTCGAAGATGATTAAGTATTTGACATATCAAAGGATCAGGTAATTGGCTTATTCTGTCTTCCTTCATCACAACCTAATTAAGATTACCAGAAGATTAAGTAAAAACCCTAGATTAGTAAACATAAATCTCAAACGCAGAAAAAATAAATGAAGAAAAAGATAAGAGAAGAAACGGAAAAAGGGTATTAAGATAATCGAAACAATGTTCTAAAGAAACAAAAAAATCGATACCTAGTTAAGCCCTTAGCAGTGTTAGATTAAAAACTCAGAGAGAAAACTAATTACGTAAAGAAGAATAGACTAACAATTGCCTTTAAATAGAAAACAGAAAGAAACTCTAATACTGAATCAAATCCTAAAAAACTTATTCTTTTCCAACTTATCTCCTTATTCTGATCCAACTTATGTTTTTGCCCTACTTGTTACTCTTCTGCTGCATTCCAGCTCAGCATAATCATGAAGAGAAAATAGTCAACGCCGAATTAGATCTTATTGGTAAGGTTTTTTTGTTGAGCATAATATTATTGTAGGAACTAATCATATTTGTCTATTTTAAATTCTTTAAATATGAATGGTTCCTACAAGAGCATTATGCTCAACAAAAAACATGCCTTAACATTAGACTTTTAAAACTAAAAGAAAAAAACAATCATGGTAAAATAGTTAAAAATTGAATTAAACTTTTGATAACTAATCAAATCTAGTTTAGATGATTTGATATCAAATTCTAACATATTAATTTATTTTAAATAATTACATTTTCTATTATTTTTAAAAAATCTCATTTAATCCTCTATGAGATCATTTATATATTTTGTTTTTACT
The DNA here is from genome assembly GCA_900406405.1 of Lepidium africanum. NCBI lineage: Eukaryota > Viridiplantae > Streptophyta > Magnoliopsida > Brassicales > Brassicaceae > Lepidium > Lepidium africanum. The sequence goes on along the minus strand of OVAX01000312.1, from coordinate 11,805 downwards.
GGTAAAGTTTTTGAATCTTTGCGTATGTGTATTGCATAAAGAATTTAATTGATAGAAATATATGGATTGAAAAGCATCAAATTTATCACATATACTCTGCTCTCTGGCTTCTTTAGATTTGGTTTGTAGGTCTCTATCCTTGATTTGAAGAAACAAATTGCTTCTATTTTTGAGGTTCTTCCGTAACGAATAATATTTCGTGGAAGAATTTCGAAGGATGCTAAACTCTTATAATTATCGTATCATGCCTGTTACATTAGTTCGTGGTAAGAGGAGGCAACTAGAAGAGATATGCTTTTATAATTTGAAGGAGCTTTTGTGTTTCATATTAGTTTAGTACTTACATTCAACACTTCACACTAAAGTTTTTTTTTTTTTCATAATGGTAACGACGTTTCTCTTTTCTTTTTCCAATAAAAAAATATGAATTTATCTGCGTGAAAAACTAATATTTTGTGAGCTATCTAGATGATTTGTCGTACCATGCACATAATATATATATATTTTTAAATAATATGAATTTATAGTTATATATATATATATATACTCATAATCTTTATATGTTGTATTATTATTTATTTTTATATCATGTATTGTATGTTGAAATTTGGATTGATTTTATTTATTTGTCATTTGATTATGGCTATGTGATTATGATTTTGTTTTTTTTTTTTTGCTCAACAAATTTTATTGATGGTGAAACTTACAAACGAGATACAACAGCAGAGAACTGACATTCATCAATCCTTAAAATTCTCAAAAGAACTAAAACACAAGTTTTGTATGGAAGAAAATTAGAATTACCAGAAATCAAGAGAAGCTTTCAAAACTAATATGAAAAACCACCTGCTTCATACCTGATGCATAGCGGAGACGCATTTCGAACGAATCAACAAGAAGCATCATTGAGCCAAGATGACCCACGAATCTCTTCATCCGGAGTCAACAAAGGCGGCTGTGGTTGTGGTTTTAGTATAGACTAAAACGGAATTTGTACACAGGCTCTGTGGCTTTAATCATCTTCGAATCAAAATCAAACTGCTTTGAAATCAAACCCGCTAACATAAAACACAACAACAAACAACACAACTTCGACCAGGCCTCATCTTACCCACTAACCCGAAACACGCAGCAACCAAACAACAAAACATAACCACGGATGACACCTAAACTAACTCAAACCTCCACTCACGTCCAACTAATCCTAAAGATCTAGTCATCCTCTAACTAGAGCAGAACGAGAATGTATAAAGATAAGAGGAGAGAGTTATTAGTGTGCAAACCGCCGGCGAGGAAAGACATAAGCAAAGGCGGCGGCAGACTTCACCATGCTCCCAGAGCAAATGCACGATGTCCTCAATCGACGATGCAGAAGACGAAGGGAAAGGCCAACCAACCGACCAGAAAGATCGTCAATCCGGTATACCAGATCTAAGAATCTCCGGCGGATGTTTTAATCTTAAATCAACTCCTCGAGTCACGTCCTTTGATGAAACGAGAAGAAGAGATCATCACGAAAACAGCCCCTATCGCCTCTGTCGGCCACGATGGTGAAGACCTGCCCAAAATCCCAAGAGGCTCTACTAAATGTGAAGTCTACGTTGGTAAAAACCAAAAGTGGAGAGAGTTTTATGACATTTAGAGTGAATATGTGTAGTAATTTCATGGTTGGGTTGGCGTCGCTTATACTAAGTTTGGTAATGATATTAATAGATTTGTAATGTTGCTCCTTGGTTTCTGAACTTATTTTCAAGAAACTCAAAATTAAACATTTTGCTTTGTTTCCAAGCTTAGAGGTGATTGTGGTGGCATCGCTTGAAATTCACCATCAAGATCAAACTCCAACACTTTCCTGGCAGTTGCTTGAGATGATTCTCTAGTAATGATGCTTGAGGTGGAAGAGTTGTTTCTATCCCTTGAGAGAGACATGTGAGCTGATGCTACCACTGAGCTGAAAACACCTGCTTCTTTTAGCTCTTGGATTATAACCTGAGAAAGATTATAGCTTTGTTAAGGAAATCAAAAGCACTTAAGAGGATGTAATTTTCCAGGATTTTGTGATAAACTAACTGACCATAGGTGCATAAATGCGAGTTAAAATTCCCTTCCTAAGAAGTTTCCGGATCAAATTTTCGTCAGTCCATACAACTCTTTCTCTGTACCACTGAAGCATTTCCTCTGAATTTAAAGTTGAAGCAATGATGAATGCCTACAAAAAGAAAGAAATGTGACGAACAGAAACTATACAAATTGACAAATTAAAAAAATTGAAATCCCAGCTGACTTCTCTGTCAAATTTTAGCATGAAACATCTCTTCACATCTTTTGTAGTTGGTTTGCAGCCACATCGATTACGTCTTGAAGAAAGATCTGAAAACCTTGCGTAAGTGTAGTGAAGAATCACAGCTTCATCTAGTTCCATGGCGCTGTCACAACAAATATGAGATCAATGTCAGATTACAAAAGCAAAAGAATGGCTGTCTATGTTATCTAAGCCAAGTGAGTATAAGAACATACTTAAGGTACTTCTCATAGTTGGACCATCGATGAGCACCATTTGGCCGAAGATGATCTTGAATCCGAGCAGCAGATTTCCCATTGCCATAGGTAAGAAAATAGGTCGGATTGCCACGAGTTGCCTCTTTATAGTTTCCATAGTAAACATCTCTAGGAAGATGTTGAAAATTCTTCTTGAACATTGATACCTAAAAAAAAAAAAAAAAAACACTTTTGGATCTGCTACAGATCAAACTCAAGATGATTACTGTTGAGTACCTCACTGAAAGGTTCTTTGATATCATCTCGCTCAACGCTGCTCTCCTGAAACAAAAACATTTTTCCGAGTTATTAACATCATCAGACCGGTGAAAGATCTCTCAATCACAGTATCTTCAAAGACTTTTAACTCACATAATTTGAAAAGATTACTTCATCCACATCTGCAGGAACGTCTCGGAGCAAATTTCTCAATGAATATTCGCGGGTTCCCGAAGGATGTACAAGCTCATCAGTGTCCAGATGCAGTATCCAATCCATACCATCACCCTTAAAAAATACCGAGCACAAGGAGACAATGTGAAAATGGTTTTTAATTCTATCAAACTTTTATAGTGACTGACTGAATGTAACAAGTACCCTTGCCATATCTATAGCCATTTCCATATTCAAGCATTGCTTCACGAATAATTCGTAGTTACAAGGTTTGTAGAAAAACTTTTCCAACCAAGTCTCATTCCAAATCCGGCTGTAAACCAGAAAAATGTGATTAAACTTCAAAGATTATCTGATATAACACTTCTACTACAAACACTAATTTTAGAGAGTTGTCTTGTTTTGATACATCAAAATCCAAATTCCAGAGAATGAAAAACACAAGTGCACACCAGTCAATTACCAACCAATATATCTAGCCCTGTCTATATAACCAGAGTTAGTTCCGGTAATCCTCCCATTTCTTACCTATGGCTCTAAATCCATTACTTGACAAACAAAACACAAGAATACCTTTTAGCTTGCTTTTCTTCTAATTCTCTTGTTCCGTGTATAACGTTTACACCCTGAAAATCAAAATTATTAATTGAGAATTAGAAGAAATATGAATACAAGAACTACAACAACAATAACAAAAATCAGGATTCAGGAGCAGTCAAACAAACTCGGGAAAAAAACTCACAGGGATGGTCTCTAAAACTCGAGAAACATTTGGGGAAGCAGCAATACCTTCAACGAATAGATAAAATTTCGAAACTCCAATGACCTTGTGATAGAAAATCCATGGCAGTGTCTGCTCTAATCCAGCTGAAGTACTCGTCGTTATACATATCTATACACAACCACAGAAAAGTCCCGTATCTTATAACATCAAATGAATCAAGTTTTAGCATTTTCAGAATATCATGCAAGAGTTCTAACCTTAGGTTTAAGATCCGGCTTGTGATCAAGCTTCCAATCTCGGAGATAAGGAAACGATTGGGTACGGCTCTGACCCAGAAGAGAAACGCAGCTCGAATCAGAACGAATGGAATGTTTTTCAGAGACTGTTCTCATTCCAGGAAAAGGCTGGTAATCATCAAACCATTGTGTAACGGAAGTTTTGATTCCACCACGCCATTGAAGAAAGAAGGCAAAGGAGGCTAAGGAGAGAGGAAGAAAGGTTACAAGTAATAAAAGTCGCGAGGAAGACGATGATGAAGAATTTTGTTTTGAGGAAGAAGATAACAAGAGTTCCGCCATTTGAGAATACAGAAGGAACTGTATACAGAGGATGTGATATTGACATACTCTGAAACTGAAACAAGTTTTGAATGTATGGGAGCCGTTTTTATCAGTTGGGGCACTTTTGTAATTTCATCAACCTTCGCGCTTATAAATTGTCTTGAATATAAGAAAAAATAACATATTTTGCCAAGCACTTAAATGTGGGGTGGGCAGATTTGATCATCTAATTTCAGATTTTTGACTTTTACTAATTCCTTTTTTGTGCTAAATATACAACTTATTCTGCTAATAAATTGAATTCATTGCCGTAAGAGGAAATGACATTTAAGTTAAGTCAGATTTCTTGGTAATGATCCTGCTAAGTGTTAATTTATATTTGAGCAGCCTTAAAATCACGATATGCCATGTGAATTCAGAAACCAAAAGAGCAACATTTCATGAAATTACTAAACATATTCACTGTAAATGTCATTAAGGTCTCTCTACTATTTGGTTTTTACAAATCAAAGAAGTAAACTTCACAATTAGTAGAGGCTCTTGGGATTCTGGGCAGATATGCACGAATATACTTTTCTGTCCATGAATCTTTTGCCAAACCTAAAGTAAATTTCTTGAGGATTGCTGAATTCTCTAAGAAGTAGCTTATTATCTTCATCCCTGCAGCACATCCCGTGATTGGGACTTCGATATCAATAGACTCGAGAGATGACAACAAACACTTAGGCACAGATGAAAAACTCATTTGACTCATCTCATTGGAACGGCTGACCTCATAACCAGCTTGCCAAACCTAAAAAAAGATAGACAGAGAGAAAGGATTAGCAAAAAGATGCTTAGAATTTTCATAAAGATGACATAAACTCATTGAATTGACCAGATCATTACCAAGCTAAGGGATTTCAGATAAGGGCAACTCTCAAGAAAAGTTGGCAACCATTTCAAATCAGATGAATATATATTAGCATCTAAGCGGGACATGTAACCAAATTGAGGCAGTGGTTCTACTTTCGAGTATTCGATGATACGCTGGAATCAAAAAGAAAAGAATGTGAAAGTCAGAAATTCTCATGGTAGAAAAATGTGTGCATTGAGTACATATACCTTGAAAGTGTCTGCACATATTGTCATATCACCAACTCTCGAAATCCCAGGGAGAAAACTGCGGATGTTACTTCTCTTAGACTCATCAAAATCCCCCAAACCAAAGAGAAGAGAAATATCTAACTTGGCATTAGACTCCAAATTGTTCACTATAACGCTTTCTGTTCTGATATCATCGATGCTCAAACAACATAGTAAAGGAGCATCAATCACAACTCCAGGAACAGACTCAAAGTTGAAAGTGGATTCTCGAACTAAAAAGAGCCTCTTTAGGGACTGAGAATGCACCTGGAAGCCTTTATCATCATCCTCATTGATAAAAATCTCTAACTCTTCCAAAACAGGACATCTCGAGACTAGTTTCTCGAAAGTGGCTTCATTAGGATACAAAACAGCTTCTAAATGCATAGTCTTCAAACAAGGAAATGAAACAAACTCGGTCTCATAATCAAAGGTTACCTCAAAGAGTTTTAAATAAACCAATGTCTCACATTTATGTAGCCTGACGTGATTCGTATGAAATTGAAGATTTCCAGACCAACGAAAATCAAGATGTTGGATCTTACGCTTAATTGCAGCATCCATCCATGCAGAGAGATATGGGAGATCATCAGAAATACCGTTTTCATCTTCATCAATAGTTAACTTAAGCTTTTGTAGACATGAAACTTTGTTGAAATCGAAAAATCTATTACCAAAACTCACAAAAGCATAAAAATCTGGGAAATTTCGGGAGTTCAATTCCAAATTAGGAACCCAAAGCCAAAGATTCCTCCATCTGGTCGATAAAACGCTTGTTTTGACCGATTGCTTTGTTGGAAGATGATAAAGAATTTGACATATCAAAGGATCAGGCAATTGGCTTATTCTATCTTCCTTCATCACAACCTAATTAACATAATCAGAAGACTGAGTAAGAAACAAAAAACGCTAAATTAGTAAACACAGATCTCAAACGCAGAAAGACAGATGAAGAAGAAATGCTATGACTACAAAAAGAATTAGCTGAAGGAAGACTTTGAGGAACGAAAATGGCGGAAATGATTGGAGGTGTGCATGCGAGAGAGACTGAGTTGATAACGTTGCTTCTGTTCGTTTTAAGCTGTCTTGATATGAAAGTGAATCATCATCATCATAGAGTCTCTGTGAAGATTAAAACAAGCGTTTTGGATTTGGACTGAAGTGTGTAGATAGTGACGGTGGGCGCGTGTCATGTACGCGCGAACGAGGATTTAGCGAGTGGAATTGGCAATCGCGTTGTGAAAGGACGCTCTATTTTTTGGCGGTTCTTTTCTTCCCCTTCCTCTCGCTTACTTATTCGATGAACAAAATCCTTCAGTTAGGTCTCCAAAGCTCCGTCATTAATGTTGCCAAGTACGGTTCTGTCTAGTTCTCTTGACATCTGCTTCGACTTGTTTGCTGGATTATCACCTCCTCTAATTCTTCTTTAAATTAGGGATTTTCTGTGTTTTTCCTTTTGATAAAAGGGGTTTTCTGTGTTGTATTCTCCTGACTCGTTTTTTTTCACATTTCGAACAAACCAAACCCTTCATTTGTTGATTTCGGATTTAATCTGGGTTCTGTTTCATTTAGCTGATGTTTGGAATCTCAAAGCTGTGATTTTCATTTTTTTTATGTTTCCCAAAATTCTGGTGTGTGAAAATTTTGTGATTTGATGATGATTTTAGGTTTCTGGTGGTGCCTCTTAGGAGTTTAACAGTTGGTGGTTTCGGAGTAAGAACAATAAGTTATAATAAGAGGCTTACGTCGAATGTGACGGTTAAATCTATACCTTTCTCTATCAACAGTTGCAAAAGAAAGGAACATAAAAAAGTAGAAGCAGCTACTGATCAGAATTGTTATCAGATGGTAAGTGCTAAGGTTGTGATTGATCAATTGACTTGCACTAGTAGCTAAGGTTTTTTGGGTTTCTTGTTTGATTATTGGTTTTATTGTGTAGGGAAGTGATAATACTAGAGACGAAATGGGGACTCTACAAGATTCTCAAAAGGAAATTGGGGCGATGACTGTTCAAGAACTTAGAGCCACATTGAGGCAAGCTTATGCTTCTTTTTATTTCCGTGCTGCTTTGTTATTGTTTCTGTGGACATCTATATTCTTCTTCTTTGTTTGGACATGTTGAAAGTATTGTCTGTTTGTGTTTCAATGGTGTTGATTATAGGAAACTTGGGCTACCTGTGAAAGGACGCAAACAAGAACTTATCTCAGCTATACGACTTCATATGGACAGCAATTTACCTGGTATGTCACTGCACACCAATAAAACACACGTTTCTGAATCATGTATGGAATGGAAAAAGGCGTTGTTTAGTTTGCATTTAGCAGTTGTTTACATTTGTTCCGTTTGAATTAGAATGAAAACTCTCAAGATTGCTATAGCTTCTGATTATTTGGCGAAAGCAGTTAAGAAATTTGGACTGGAGCTTTGTCTATTCGAGAATTTCTCTTTAATTAAAATCCAAATCCTTTGCCTGTTTATCTATTACAGATGAAAGTTCCTGTTCAGAAAAGAAGGAAACTACCTCATCCACCCGTTCAGAAAGTGTTGTGATCAAAAGAAAGATCAGAAACAAGGAAGAGCCTACTGAAGATGAATGCATTAACACTGAAGATGATGGCAATGAACATGATGACAAAAGAGTGAAAAAGTGTACTGACATTTTGAAAGCAAAAGTTTCTTCAAAAGCTATCTCAAAAGAACAGAAGTCATTGACAAAAACAGGTTAGTCGTCATTTAAAATAGAGCGAGTATGGTGTAATAAATACCGACATATAGTATCATAAAACCTTGCGTGTGCTTGATCTTCCTAGGTAAGCAGCAATTTCAGTCAAAAGAGGAAGTGGCATCAACCATCTCTACTGAAGTTATCTCATCACTTAGTCAAAGTGAACCATGGACTGTACTTGCTCATAAGAAGCCTCAGAAAGACTGGAAAGCTTATAACCCAAAGACAATGAGACCTCTCCCTCTACCTGAGGGTACCAAGTGTGTGAAGGTTTTGACTTGGAATGTTAATGGATTGAGAGCATTGTTGAAGTCAAAGAGCTTCTCTGCTCTGCAGCTTGCCCAAAGAGAAAACTTTGATGTTTTGTGCTTGCAGGAAACTAAACTCCAGGTCACAACTTGAGGCCCCTTTTAAGTTGTTTCTGCTCTATATTTTAAACATAGCCAGTATAGAAATCTCTTGTAGTAAATACATATATCAAACTTATGACAGGTGAAGGATGTTGAAGAAATTAAGAATACTCTTATTGATGGCTATGATCATAGTTTCTGGTCCTGTAGCGTCTCAAAACTTGGTTACTCTGGAACTGCAATAATCTCACGGGTAACAGAATAATGAGCTTATTTATTATTTCATATCCATTTGATCTGATATATTAATTTGAGTTGTATGTGATTTTAACAGATAAAACCGCTCTCAGTTAGATATGGTACCAGTCTATCTGAATCAGATCATGACATGGAAGGACGCATCGTGACTGCTGAATTTGAATCTTTCTACTTGATAAATACTTATGTGCCTAATTCTGGAGATGGCTTAAAAAGACTGGTACTTCTCAAATATATTGCATTATATCGTTGACATATATTCTACCTTTCTTGTTATTCTAACAAATGGATTCTTTGTGTTTTGAAGTCATACAGGATCGAGGAATGGGATCGAACCCTTAGCAATTACATCAAAGTAAGAAACCTTTTCTGTCTTCTGAATTGTTCTTATTACACAAGTCTCAATGGCTCTTTTGCACATTTGCAGGAGTTGGAGAAGACTAAGCCTGTAGTCTTGACGGGTGATCTAAATTGTGCTCATGAAGAAATAGACATCTTCAATCCTGCTGTAACTAAACTCAGATCCTCTCTCTTGTTATTCCATTGAAAACCAAAAATCACCTCTTAGTTTATATGCTTTTCTACCAAATTTTCTAATCAGGGGAACAAAAGAAGTGCTGGTTTTACAATAGAAGAAAGACAATCCTTTGGTGCAAACTATTTAGACAAGGGCTTCGTGGATACCTTTAGGAAGCAACATCCTGGTGTTGTCGGTTACACTTATTGGGGCTATCGCCATGGTGGCCGCAAAACTAACAAAGGTAATAACTGAGCAATTGTTGATGGTTTGCTACAAAGATTTGTATTTTGACTGTTAAAACTGGTGAATTGGTGTATGTAACAGGATGGAGGCTGGATTACTTCCTGGTATCTGAATCAATTGCAACCAATGTCCATGATTCTTACATTGTCCCTGACATCAATGGCAGTGATCATTGCCCCATCGGCCTTATTCTTAAGCTTTGACCTTTACATAAAAATGTGGACTGATTGCAATATTATCTTTTGCTTGCTATTTATTTATTTTGATAACAAAAGAAGGCTCGGCGACTTCGCAAGCTACAACTTGCAACATATGAAGTGAACGCATCAAGATACATGTTTTCTCACAAATACACCCACGATCAACACAATACTTGTCTTCTGTTTCTGCCGCAAATATAGCAGTTCACAGATAATCAAGTCGTTTTTTCATCAATCTTACATAGCTGCGACTGAAGAGGCAGTATCAATGGGTTGAGAAGACTTGCCAAGGCTAATGCCATTGCAGACATTAAAGCCATACCAAACAGAGTTAGGCAAGAAGAGATTGTAGTAGAAAGTGACAGATCTGATGTATGAGCCGTAGATCTTAACATTCTCTGGTTTCCAGCCATCGTATCCTTGCCTGAGGAGGTAGAGATAACAAACGTCGCGCATACATGGTCCTGATATCTTGTATGTGTCTGAAGAACACCTCTCGAACGTCCTTGACTGTGGATCGTCCAGTCTCTTCACATATACCTTAACAAAAAGAGAATTTAACATGTCAAAATTGGCCTCTTGACTATTGAGTATGTATTGGTCAAACATAAGTTAAAAGTTCATTGGATCTCAAGTCCCAAAAACTAACTATCTGACATATCCAAAAGACTTGGATCCTGAAGTGACTTGTTAGATTTCAAATTTGATCCATCACTGATTTATTTCTCACTGAAGCAAACAGATTTATGAAATTTAGTAGATCCAAAACCCAGAGATGAAGCTCACCTCGTTGCCGTATACATCACCAAACGCGATACTGATCCTATCTCTGGTGTAAGAGACAGAGGAACAACTTGTCTTAATGATCACTGTGTAAGAACACGAACCTGCATTCTGAGTTTGATCCAAATCAATATATAAATCAATCAGTCATGTTTCTGCGAGATTTATGAATCATGAGCTTTAGAATGATTAATTGAAGTCAATTAGTAATACCTCTAGTTTGGGTTTAGGAAGAAACGAATCAATAGGACGAGGTTTTGGGGTGATGAAGGATCTCGCAGAGGAAGACGAAGCGAAATAGCATAATGCAAAGACAAGGAAAGAAATTGTTAATCTGAGCATTTTCATTAGTCTTCTCAAGTTGAAAACTTTGTGGAGACAGAACAAAAAGGTCAGATCTTTAGTAGTTCAGACAAAATCAATTATCTGAGGAGAATCAACACGAGAATCACGCTCTTTTTAATGAGTGAGAGAAGTTAATAGTCTTTGTTTGTTTGTCAGAATCTGATTGGTTCTTTTTTGCTAACGAGAATTTTTACTCTTTCTTCTTCATAAATTTAGATTTTCTTTTTGAATAATTTTGCTCAATATTTTTGTTTTCTGGAATGATTCATATATTAATAACCTAAAAGTGAATACCTCATAAAAAGCCCGCAGAAAATGATAATATTTTTTTAAAAAAAGCCCTAAAAAGGATGCTACCATAAACTAGACTAAAACAAATGAATTTAAACTCAAGACTCGGTTACTCCAAATTCCAAGACCAAGACCAATGTTAACTATACGAATACCAAAATGATAGCAAAACCTCCTATAGCAAATATATAGTGAATATATGTATTGTTGGGTATATTTATCAAATCAATGAGCCATGCCCATGTGTTTTTAGATAGACAAAGATTTGAGTTGTGCTTGCTAAAAGCTTTTTAATTTCATCTTCTACATTACCAATTTTCAATTAACTTCAATTTTGTAAAGACGGAAAACTAATTTTCATTGATATCGATATTTAAGAAGAAATCACCGCAATTATTGAAGTTGATTTGTCTGTTTTGATTTTTTGGGTGCTGGTTTTACATCTATAAATAGAGTGTAAGCGAAGGTAAACAAGATGTAGAAAGGATAACAATGTTTTTGTCTTCTTCAGTAATGTTTTCTGAGAGTTTCATCTCAGAGATTGAGTGTATAATCTCGTGAGAGTAGAGTGAATACTGGAGTATACTGTCCTGAGAATTTTACATTGAATTAGGCGGATTGATTTACTCAAGCACAATATATTATACGGCTCTACGATTTCTTTATTTGGTGTCTTCACTTTTTGTCATTGTTGGATAATTCCTTAGCTTAGGCTCCAAGTTATCTTTAGATAAGAGTTAGTTACTAGA